>JAOTRH010038462.1:0-20393 GCA_034768845.1 Heliamphora exappendiculata
GTGGTGTCACATCACCGCGACGACGCCGAAAAAAAAATATTAAAAGCTACAAGAACGTAGCTCTGATACCATGAAAAAATTGAGAAGAGAAAATAACTCTATATTTTCTGTTTATTGAAACTGTACAATATATGGCCTATTTATAAGCGAATAGGGATAAACAATAAGAAGATATAATAAAATAAATTTAAATCAGAATAAAATTAATCTAATCAATTTAAATCTAATATTCTAACATGAGGTGTTTACATGGGATGATAGTAGGAGTTGAAAATGGTAGGAGGCTAAAGAAAAAAGAGAAGAGAACGAAAAATTGTTTCGAAAATAATTAAAAACATATTTTTCTATTTATAAAATTTTAATAAATTTTAAAGACTCTTTACATTTTTTTGATAATTGAAATCTTGTTCCTAGGTAATCAAAATTTTGGAAATAAAAATAAAAACAATAAATGTAAATGTTACAAAATGGAAGTCTTACTTTTTATCTAAATTAAATTATAAAATATTAATAAATATATGACTGAATTACGTTAATTTTAAAAGAATAAACATGTTTAATTTTTGAAGTAGATTTTTTAGTTTCTAAGACTAATGTAATTTAATTGTGTGACAGTTGATATTTAATTAATTATTTTATTTTATATAAATAATTTTCCAACCGACTTACAAAACGAACAGTTGAAATTTTCAAAATGAGGCCACCAATATTAGCCCACCAAGGACGAGCAACTACACTATTCATTGGAGAAGAGTTGGGTCTCAAGGGACTGTTTATTGGAAAATATTTGGTTTTTTTGAAGTACTATATAACATTGTATATATATAATATTTTTAATAAATAAAAATATTTAATATATATTAAATTGATCACTTTTATTTCATACTTATTTAGCAAAAATTGGCAAATTAACATTAATATATGTATAGTATTTTTCACTATATGCAAAAGTGGATAGGAACGCCATATAAGCATGTCATATAATACTCTGTGACTACAAAATATTGACTCTTATCTATTGGGGTATATAAGAGCATCTTCAACACGAATGATTATTTTACTAGTTAAATTACACTAATTTTTTTTTAATTTTAGTAGTCACTATTTTATTAGAAAAATAGATGTGTAGATAAGTTATTCCATATACCTGTTAGGGAGCATTACACACATAACCTACAATTAATCTGCAGCACTTACTACTTCATCTACGCGCCGAAGATAAGGATTGTCGCACGGTTAAAGGTCTGTGCGCAGGTTTGACACCAATATATTGCTACAAAAACTCGCAATTCAAGCTCTTGAGACGAAGACAACGAATTTTTACCCGTTGAACTAATAGAACATTGGTAGCTAGTCACTTTTTTTTATGCATTTATCCAAATACTGCAAGTTATTTTAGCTACATAGATATGGGTAATGATGAATATTTTTATTTGTCAAACGAGTGCATGTGGCTAGCCCTTCAATAACTAGCTAAATTTAGGGCTTGCTACATATCCCAATTCAATGAACGATTGATTTACAAGGGAATTCAAGTTTTCCCAATTCAATGAACGATTGATTAATAGTTTGAGTGAATTCAAGCATAACTACTATATCTTTTTACGTGATACTCACAATTAGTTTGATATTAATTTAAATATAAAGAAATATTATAATTTTTATTTCATACATTTATTGTTTATAAAAATAATAATTTTAAAAGTTACTCATCAAGATTCATCAAACAAAAACTCATATTCAAGATAAAATTATATTTTTTAAAAAATAGATAATAAATCCCATTTCACAATTCATATAAAAATTAAGTATTGAAATTTGTCATTTATATGAATAAAACATTGAGTGCAAAAGCAAACTACAAATTCGAATAAATTAGTAACACTTGTACGTTTCATAATTACTTCAATTATTTTCTATAATTGTTTTATTTAGAAAATTAGTGGAGGATTTATTTTCTTTCTACTTTTTTCTTGTTTTAGAAAACTCAAATAAAAATTATAATTACACTTTATTTAGAATTTTTCTTTTTTCTTACTTTTTTTTTTACATTTTCACAAATTCTAATCACACTCTAAATTGATGTTTTATAGGATATATGTTATCTATATTATGAATGAAAACTTTTTCCTGTGATAAAAAAATTTCTAAACACTTGAAGTTTCTCATGCATAAATTTTTATTTTATTCAAAACTGAAAAAGTAATAAATTTTAACATTTTCAACATTTTCACAAGTTTTAATCACATTCTAAGTTGATGTTTTATAGGATATATATGTGTTATCTATATTATTAATGAAAACTTTTTCCTGTGATAAAAAATTTCTAAACACTTGGAATTTCTCATGCATAAATTCTCATGTTATTCAAAACTAAAAAAGTAAAACTAAAAAAAGTTTATATACGAAAAAATTCTTATCCTCTACGTCAAGGGTTCAAGATATGAAAAAGATTTCATATGCTGCACTAGGATAAGATTTAGAGGTTTTTCATATTCTTAAAATGTACCAAACTAAATTGTTAGAAATTTCTTATTTTTATGTAATCATAAAAATATAAATATAACTATTTCTTAATAAATAAGTGCTCATACATGAAAATGTTCTCAAATTGTGCATCAAGGTATGAAAAGTTTATGTTGTGTTATAAATTTTATCAATAGGTATGAGAAATTTCTCATAATTGTGTTGTAATTTTATAAACATTAAGAAAAAAATCCTTGTGTTAGAACTTTTATTATTATTTTTTGTATCAAGGTATAGGAACATTCGTTAAAGAACCATGAAATTTTCTCATATATAATTTTTTTTTCTTATACTTTGCATTGTTCTTTAAGAAATTTCTCATTGTGTCAAAAGTTTTGCTGACACTAAAAAAACTCCTCATTTTGGATTGCATCATGGTATGAGAAATTTTCTCATTGTGTTAGAAATTTTATCTACGTCAGAAATTGCATTAGATCAAAATATGAAAAGAAACTTATTTTTAAAAAAAATATAAATATTAAGAAATTTCTTATTGTGTTATAAATTTTATTGACACTGAGAAATTTCTTACTTGGGGGAAAAAAACCTTCTCATTTTACATTGCATATAAATATGAGAAATTTTGTTATTGTGTTGAAAAATTGATAAACATTAAAAAAAATTATTGTGTTAGAAACTTTATCAACCTTCACAAATTTGCTTTGTATCAAAGTATGAGATTTTTTTTTTCTTTTGAGAAAACTATAAATATTAAAAGATTTCTCTGTGTTACGAATTTTATTGACACTAAAAATTTTATTATATTGTATCAAAGTACAAAAACAATTTTATTGTATATATTGAAAAATTTATAAATATTAAAAAATTGTATTAAAATTTTATTGACACTGAAAAATTTCGCCTTTTACAATACATCAAAGCATGAGAAAATTATCTATAATAAATTTCTTCTTGTTCAAATATTAATGCCACAATATTATCCTAAAGTTCTATCTTTAACTAAAAAAGCCCATCATATCTATTGAACATTTTAATATGTTGAAACTTCAAATATTATGACCTCGTTTGGCTCGTGGCTTAAAGTTTTTTGGCCTAAATCCCAAATAAGTTTTTAGCCTAGTTTGTCAAAATCAGTTTTTTTTTTCTTTTTACTTATTATATTTTAGCCTTTTTGAATTTATGTTTATTAACCTAAACAACTTTATAAAATTTTTAAAATATCAAAACATTTATTATACACATCTATTTTTAATCAATATTGTATTTTTAAAAAGATTTTTTCGAGATCTATCAAATAAGAATTATATTGAACATATAATTATGTAAAAATAAAAAAAAAGATTTACAACTTTTTTTGACTTATAACTTTTTAGTTTATTACCTTTTAGCGTAAAGTCACTTTAAGCCAAAATTTATTGATTTATTATATTTTGATTTTAAGTTAGTCTTAAAATTTACCAAATTAACAAAAAAAATTATTTATTTAAGTTAAAGTACCTTAAAATAAAAATGCTGGTTTAAAGCCAAGATATCAAACAAGACCAATTTAAACATTAAAATATCAATGAAGTTTGGTTTAATTTTAATTTCTTTAAAACAGATTCTAAAAAGTTACTTTTTGTACTTTTACACAGTTTTTATATTGAGTGTCAATGATTAATATAAAACTTATAGTATTTTAAAGTTTGATTTTAAAAACATTTAAAAGCAATGTAAGCATGGAACTAGTAATTTAAGATCACTTGTTAATTTTAAAGTGAGTCCATAACTCAACTCCATAGTAGCATTTTATTGAAGGAAAAGTCTACATACACTCCTGTATTTCATGTTTTACACTATAGAGACAATTTTGGTGGGTTTTTACTTTAAGTGTTAGTGTAAAATTCATCTAAAATTGATCGATTAACTTGTGTCTGTAAAGTAAATTAATATGAGCTTTATTGAATGCCTCTTTTTACAGTATTTTTTAGTTCCTCCAACTTCTCCAGCTCCTCACTTACCAGTGATTTGATTCAGGACAGTTTGTTTTTTCAATAAATTTAACCAACTAAAAGTGTGAAATGTAAAATAACTAAGTGGAATAAAGAGTTTGTTGTGAAATCTAAAAGTAGTATTTGGTATTGTTGAAATTAGTAGTTTATAAATTGTAATTTGTAACTAAAGTTGTGAAAATTTGATAAATATTATAACTTATAACTGAAATAGAAGAAAAAATAATTAAAAATTATAGCAAAAATTATTAATGTTTAAAAAAATTTATAACTTATAACAAAAAAACTACTAACAATAGTTTTTTGCCAAATACCCAAAAAATAACTAGTGAAATAAAGAGCATGCTCGAGTATTTTAATTTTATATTAGCTAACTATTTTAGTTAACATGCCTCGTATAAAGAGCCTGATATAAATGTCCTTAGATAAAAATATGATCTTCTGACAGAATATAGAAGAATTGAAACATATTTAAGTTTCAACATTTTTACATCTCCTTTTTTATTTAATATCGTGTGTTCATTCTTTTCTTAGTTTCGGATATAACTTTTTTTGAAATATTTTATCATTCAAAATGGTGAAATATATAATACCACCTCTTTTATGATATTACATATCTTCCACTATTAAATATGGTATAGTTTTTCATCTAAGAATTTAGATTAACATCTGTTCTTATATCTCATATTATATTCTCTCTTAAACAAATATAGTATGTATGGGATCATATATATATGTAATGCAATTCCTTCTCTTGAGTAGTATATATTGTGTCTTATATTTATAATAATATGGAGGTATTTGATAAAATTACTACTAGTAACTTTTGGCAAAACCACTACAGGTAATTTTTAGTTTTATACTACAAATTTTAATTATAAGTTATAAATTTTTTCAATCGTTCATAACTTCTGCTAACTTATAACTATGTTTTTTTTTATTACAATTACAAGTAATAATTTTTACTAAACACTCACAATTTTTATTATAAATTACAATATATAAATTACTAATTTCAATAATGCCAAACAGCACCTATATCTTCTTATCCCTTAAACTTCTCATTATGTATCCTGGCAAACCAACATAAATAAGATCTGGAATTCCTTACTTTTAATGACATCCAAAGAGAAACAAAGTTCTAAAAATTAGAAAATAAAAATTTTAGCTAAGAAATAATATATTTTTTTGAATAGGACAAAAAATAGGTTACTTAAAAGCCATTTAGTGGCATTTTTTGATTTTATTTACTTCTCCAATGACTAATCTGTCTTATATTTTACTGATCCGTATAATTAGAATTTTATTTATATATATTTGGGATGAATTTGAGTAATAAATTCATAAGAAATCTCATACATATAGGATTCTATAATTATATGAGGATCTAGAGTTTTAGTATTTGGCCAAAAATAAAAATTTATAATTTTAATTATTATGTGAATAATAAATCAAATGGCAGAAATGTTGAAAGAGATGAGAAAAAATTCTAAAAGCACTAGAGTTATTCTTCAGCAGAAATATAAGGTTTGTTTTACTGCTCAGGTTGTAAGGGATATCAGTTTTGGGGTATGTTTGGTATTATAATTGTACAATTTATGGTTATAATAGATTATTTTTTTCATTCGTAAATGTAAGCTATAAGTTGAGACGAACCATATGCATGTAAATTTTTACATAATTTTTTTTTAGTGTGTTCATGGATTATGTGTTTTCACTTGCGTTCGAGAATTAATGTTTAAAATTTCAACAATAACACCCACATGAAAATTTTAAAATATTACCAATGGCACTCAAAGACATAAATATAGCGGTTAATGAAAGTCGGACAATTGACACCCTGGAAACATTATTTATTCCTATTATTTAAAGGTCTTTTAGTTTCTTTTTTTTTCTTTTTACGTGTTAGTGAAGTTTTTTCAATTTTTATCAAAATTGATATACCTTTTAGACTTTTTCCTTTACAGAAAATAAAAAATAAAAATAAAGAAAAGTGTATGAAATATGTATATGCTTTTTCCTTAAAAATAAAAAATAGTAAATTTTTTAAAAATGCTAATATTTTTACAAAAATAACATACTTTTAGAGATGACAGCCACGAACAAAACATCCCAAACAAAAGTTAAAAACCCTAGAAGTTGACTGTACTGTGCCTTGGCAAAACGGAAAACTCCAAACAAATTCTCAGATTTCAAGGGACTTACCAGGGCTGGGTGGCCCTGCCCTGTCGTGCCCTGTCCTGCCCAGCTACATCAGAGAGGAAAAGGACAAGCATGCACCACAGAGAGAGAGTGTCCATGAATGGGGTTTGAACTTTATTTGCCTGAAATACTGCAAACGGAACAGAAAGCGAGAGAATAGATATGATGGGTTTCAAGAGAATCTCCAGTTTCTCTCAAGTCTTCTCCTCTTCTATCCGAAAATTGTTGAAAAATGTGGATTTTCAGTACGAATTGAGAGAAGCCCACAGGAGAAGGAGATGATGATGATGATGATGATGATGATGATGATGCAGAAAGAGAGACACCATTTTTGCCTAAAAGCTTTGCTACCTGAGATTTCTTGAAGTAGGGTTTTTTAGATTCAAAATATTTGATGTACATGTATCCCTAAACACTATGAGATAATAAAAAAGAAATTATGAATTTAGATACGTAGGTGTATAATGGTTTGTGATACTCATCAGATGTTGAATAATAATTTAAAAGTGTATAAATATTTATACAAATATATTAATAGATACTTGCAAAATAGTAAATTTATTTTTAAGAGCGTATTAATATTAAATTATTTTTATTTTTATTTTTATTATTCTCTTATCCACATCCCATGCACTTAGCGTTGGTTAGCATTAATAGCTATCAGTTGTCGGCTTATTAGTAGTGCGAGTGCTTCAAACCTTATTTTTAGTGACACACTCAGCCTAGACGACCCGATGAATGGAGGTAAGAATACACAATATTTATATTTTTATGTTATAGTACTTATTTTACATTTAATAACTTTTTTATTTTTAATTAGTACTTTTATTTTTTATTTTCTCATATTTATACAAATAGAAAAAGTAAATTTTTGTTAAATATAAAAAAATAGAAAAAAGACTACATTTAAAATCTCCAAAAATAAAAAATTATGATCAAAATATAAAAATAAAATAAACTAAACTAAACTAAACTAAACTAAAGTGAGTTAATAAATTAGATTTATATATATATATATATTTAAATAAATATAAAAATTTTAATTATCTCATTAAAATAATTAAACATAAAGAACTGTAATTTAAAAACTAAAATAAAAATTCATGTTTATCCTTTCCCCGGCAAATTTTGGATTTTTGTGAGCTCTGAAAAGGCTAAGTGTTGATTGGGAAAAGTGGAGAGGAACGATGGGTGGAACCAAGTTGGCAGATGTCCGTAGCGATGTCGATCAAAAGCCCAACTAAGCTTACGTGGCGTTACCAGAGAAAGCCACATAGAGAGAGAATCGCCGTATATGTCGACATTTTCTCTCCCTATAAATAAGCAGATAAATTTAGTCATGTTCGGACAAAATGCCACGATTTTACTTTTTTTTATTTTTTTTATTTTTTAATTAAACTTTTTAATTTTTTAAAATTTTTTTGATGAGATGAACTCAAAAAATAAAAAATTTTAATCAAAAAAAAAAAAAATCTACTAAAAACAAAAATAAATAATACAAAATTTGGTTTATTTTTGTTCTTTTTGAATTTTTTTTATTTTAATTAAATTATTTTATTTTTCTGACTTATCTTAATAAAAAGAGTAAAAAAATATAATTATTTAACTAAATAATAGAAAATCTATTAAAAACAAAAAAATTATAATATTAAATAAATAAATAATCCAATAAACAACATTATCCGGTGCAGAACCTTCTAAGGATGCCTAGGACGTAGGAAAGGATGCTTGGTTGATACACGTATAAGCAAAAGGCTAAACAAAAAGTCATCAGATTTTGGATAATTGGTAAACTATGCACAGTTCGGAATGTTAAAAAAAAATTTAAAATTTAATTTTTTAAAAAATAAAAAGTTAAATTATTTAGAATAATTTTATATAGTAGTTGTTTTTTTTTATTTAAAATATTTAATACATTCTTACTTTTTGAAATGGGTATAAAGTTTAATGTTTTGAAGGTTTAACTTTTTTGAAAAACAAAATAAATTATTTGAGATAATTTGTTTATGGTAATTTTTCATCTTTTGTTAAAATGTGTAATATGTTATTAATTACTTTTTATTTTTAAACTATAGTATTTAATATATCGGTACATCTTTTTACTTTTGATGATAGAGTTAGTTTTCTAATTGATAGTATTATATATGACTAATGTTTGACATTACTAAAATCAGTAATTTATAGAATGTAACTTGTAATAAAAGTTGTAAGTGTTTGGTACAACTTATAACTTGTAATTAAAATAGAAAAAAAATAATTATAAATTGTAATAAAAGTTATTAGTGTTTGAAAAAATTTATAATTTATAATTGAAATAGAAAAAAAATAGTTATAAATTATAGTAAAATAAAAAAATTAGTAACAAAAAATTAAAAACTACTCATAGTAACTTTGCCAAACACCCCATAGTTATTTTACTCAAAAAAAAAAATTTTTTTTTTTGACATAAACTTATTTTTATTGAAAATAAAAATTAAAAAAAATTAGTAAGCTTTTTATAAATGTTAAACACTGGCTTAAAGTTTTATAATTTTATAAAATATTATTATTTTTAAATATGTTAAACTGAAATTAACATTTACAAAAATAATAAATTCAAACTCTAAAAGTATAAACAATAGGGGCAATAATAGGGGAGCTTTATTTGAGATTTAACAGTGAGTCATAGTACAACTCAAATAAATGCTTCCTGAGTTTTGAGGATTATTGGTAGGAAGTGAAATAACAGTGCAGCTACAGAGAATCTACCAGTGAATAGAATAGAGTGAGAGAGAGAAAGTCAGAAAGGGCCAAATTATTAAGTACTTTATAGTACTTATGTAAATGATATTATATGATATTTATAATTAATAAATAATTATAATTTATATTATACGAAATATTAAAAGTATTTAACAAAATTTGTGTTATTAATTTTTTATTTTTTATTATTAATTTTAATTATAAATGATAAATTATTTTAAATATTTATAATTTTTTTTGTTACAAATTAAAATTATTTTTTTATTTTATTATAAATTATAATTTTTACCAAATACTTATAATTTTTACTATAAATTATAATTTATAAATTATTAATTTTAACAAATTCTTAACACAACTATTATTTATTTTTTAATCACTTAATAAAAATAAATTAATATATTCCTATTAAAAAAATTATCAACATTTTATTAAATAAAAATATTTCATAAACTGGTCATATTTACTCTAAAAAGAGCACCAAATAATTACTCAAAAGGTACAATAGTAGAGAGAGAATTGAAAGTATGCCAAAAAATGTGTGGCCACTAATATGTCGGATTTTAGGGTGAGGCCACACTTTTTGTTTCGCTTATTTGAAAGAATCCTGTTCACTACTCTTCACCGTACGATGATTAATAATGAGCCCCTGTTTGGGCTATTAAATAGTTTGTTTGCTTTTTTTTTTTAAAAAAAAAAGTCTATTTTTTAAAGCTTGCTATATCTAAAACACCTATTAGTTTCTTTTATTTTTATTTTTTAAAAAATAAAAAACATTTCAAATATTTTAATTTTTATTTAATAAAATATTTATAATATTCTTAATTAAAAAATTAACTCAACTCTGAAAACAAAGTAAAGTGTTATTATTCTAACAACTATAACTTAAAAAGCAAAAAATTAAAAAAACACAATAAATATTTTAACAAAAAATCAAAAAAATACCTTAATAGTTAAAATTTTTAAACATCTTAAACTAGCTTTCTTTTGTCTCCCTATTATTTACCACATAATGGAAGTTGGTTATCAAACACCTATTATTTACCACATAATGGAAGTTGGTTATCAAACACTTACTCAGTCTTTTTACAAATAATATTAATACATTTTTAAAGACGAGATTTATTATTTTTATAAATTTCAATATATCTTCTATAAATATAAGGGTGTTCATGAGTTAGGGTAGGTGGAGAAATATTTTTTTAGCAAATCAACATTTTGTGGGTAACTATCTTTTCAACGCGTTGCTAACCTATTCATTATTAAAACCGACAAATTAGATAATTTTTTTTACGGTCTCAATATGCAGTTTAGAAGATTTAATAAGTTAAAAAACTGTAAAACTTTTAAATTATTTTTTAAAAATTTGTTTCTTAAAATAAAAAACATATTGTAGTTTTTTTTATTAAAAAAATCATATTTAAAACTTGAAGCAAAAGAAGAACTAAATATAATAGTAGTCATTTAATAAAAAATATAATAATAACCTAATTAGATATCTATAAAAATAATATTTGCATTGCATATTTATTTAAAAAAATATTCACAATATATAAAATAGTAATTAAAATTATAAATATTCTAGTTTGCTCATTATAAATTGTAAAAATATTATAAAAATGTAAAATTGTATGTAAGGTTGAAATTTATAGTACGTAAAAACACGATATCAATAACAAATGAGTTGAGTTGAGTTGAGTTGAAGACGAATTAAAAAAAAATATAATTGATAATTTTTTTATTTTTTTTATTTTTTTCACTCAATCAATTTAATCCAGCCTAACCTAGTCTCTCACATAAACTATACAAATTGAGTTGGGCTTATGAGTTTGAGCAGTTTAAAATAGTTGACGAATTATCTGTACATTTTTTACTTATTATCTATCACTTAATGGTGGTTAGTACAATTCATTTAGAGAAGATTTTTTTTAATATTAATATACTTTTAAAAGTAAAATTTATTATGCACACATTTGGCCTATGCTTTTTTAGGAGATGTTTTGTTTTTTGTGAACTATTTTTTGTTTAATATTTATATTTTTTTAATTTTTTTTGATAAGAGAAATTTAAAAATTATGTTCCTTTAGACTGAAGTTAAAAAATTTATTGAAAACAAACAAAAAGTCACAAAAAGTGAATAAAAAAACATGTTAAGTTGACTTTTTATCTCACGTGGACTTTTTGTTAATTTTTTTTTATTTTTTTATTCTTCATAACAAAAGAGATTTAGAAATTAAACTGATCTGAACTAATATTAAAAAATTTCGACAAAAATACAAAAATAAATAATATAAGAAATTATTATAAATATCAACACACTTTAAATATTCATGCTCTATTTTCTTATTTTTTTTTATCATAATTAAAATAAGTTCGTTACAAACAAAAACATAACATATCTCTACAAAAAAAAAAAACTTGATTTTTTTTACTTTTTATATTCTAATCGATTTTTTTTTAATTATTCTATTTTGAATAATATAAGAAGAACAAAATCAAACTAAATTTGAAAGAATAACTAAAAACAATTTTATTTTATTTTATACTATTGTAGTTAAAAGTCAGAAACCTAGATAAGTATTTTTTTTTTTTTTTTGATTTAAGAAGCCTATAAAAGTTAAACAGCTGAAACCTAAAGCCTAAAGCATGAGGGTCACTATTTCATCTTGGTGCCCATTTTCATAGAGTAATTATTACATAGTTTAAAATTATGAAAAATATTTGGTACACATGTAATTAATTATAAAAATTATAAAAAATTAATATTAATAATTTATTTATATTAAAATTGATAAACGCAGTAAATTTCAGTGCAAATAAATAATGAAAATTTTAATTTTTGTGATTAATCTGTGATTGATTGTCTGTGTAAATAGTATTATTGTAAAATTATTCAGGTACAAAAAATATATTGATTAATTTTCTTATTTGACAAAATAGATAAATAATACTTATTTTTTTAAAATTCAAATTATAATTAAATTTCACCATTAAATATATATAGTAAGTTTAACAGTTTTCACTAATAAAAAAATAAGTATAATTTATTTTATTTACCCATTTTATCAAGTGAGTGAATAAAGTAACACTTCATGAAACACCATTAAAGTTTCCAATAGATGGGGGTATTTAGCAAAATTATTGTCAATAATTTTTAATTTTTTGTTATTAATTTTAATTATAAGTTATAAATTTTTTTAAATATCAATAATTTTTATTACAATTTATAATTATTTTTTTATATTTCTGTTATAAGTTATAATATTTATCAAATACTCATAATTTTTACTAAAAATTATAATTTATACGCAATTAGAATTAACAATGCCAAAACCACCATGTAAGCTATAGTGTTTGAATTTCGGTAATAAAACAGTAGGTTTTATTTTAATTAGTAATGCCTCCAATTAGGTAGACTTAATTTTTGATTATTTTTGATATCTCAAGTGGTTGGGTCATTATGCGCTTTTATTTATTTTTTAAAGAGTAATATAATTATGCTGGCCTTAATTGACTAAAATAAAGACTTAAATTGGTTTGGTAATTCCACAATCGATTAGCAAATGATCTCATTAAAACTAAAGTAAAATTTTGTATAGACTAATTTTAAAAAATTGGTATCACTTCAGAAGTGTCCAACCTAAGTTAATAAAGAAATAAATCTTTAATTTCTAAGCTTTAGAATCCTTAGAGGTTAATTTTTGAAATAATTATTCAATACTCTTCAAGTAATGTTTTATTCAAATCACTAAATGACATATTTTTATATGTTGAATAAAATAATAAAAAAATAATAAATTCCACTAAACATATCAATAATTGTGAAGTTAGAGCACCACCTTGACTTGTTCCAAGAGTAATGAATATTTACTCTAATTTTTGTCTATTTCCAAATTAAAGGTTAATTTTTGGCTATTTAGTGAGGAAAAGTTTTAAATGGGAAGGTTTCCTTTATTTAATTGAAAAAGAAAGAAAATAAAAAACATAGGTCCCGTTTAGTTTGGTTTTTTGAAAATAATTTTCGGAGAATTATGAATACAGAATTTCAAAAAATTCGTTTAGTAGCAATTTTGAAAAAAAAAATTCAGAAAAAGAGAAAATACTAAGTTACAAATTGGGTGTTTTTTTAAAACATGAAAAACATATTTTTACATTTTTTTATTCTTTTATTTTTTTTTCTGACAAAATAAAAATACAAAAACGTCGTCGTCGCTCGAAGTCATCGTCGTCGTCGTTCAAAGTCGTCGTCTTCGCCGTTCGAATTCTTTGTCGCTGTCGCAAACTTTTTTCATCGTCGAAGTCGTCGTCGCGACCTTTCTTCGCCATTAGAAATTGTCATTGTTATCGTGAGCTTTTTTTGCTGTCGAAATTGTTGTTGCCGTCACCGTCGCAAACTTTCTTCGCTGTCGAATGCGTTGTTGTCGTCACTATTTACTTAATCGCTTTTGACAACGACGACAAGACTTCTAAGGTCGCAACGAAAATTCATTTGAATTTGATGACTCTATTGATACTCGCTGCCGTTTGGTTGTGAGGCATTTTTTTAACACAAATTGTCGTTGTTATCGTTGTCAAACACAAATCGTCGTTTTCTGTTACTTGTCGGTGGCGGCCCAAGTTCTAGTTCCTCTTTTGCTACTCGTCGACGTTAGGGTTAGGATCAGGATCAGGATTAGGATTAGAGTTAAAATTTCTAAAAGTAGTCCACCAAGTATAATTTTTCTTTTTAAAATATTAAAAAAATAATTTTTAAATTTAGTTTTTAAAAATAATTTTTAAATTATAATTTTTAAAAACGTAAGCAAACGGACCCATAATTGTTTTGTTTTCCTGTGTATGTTGTCTTGTCGTAAGAAAATGTGGGTATAATATAGTAAGTTTTTATGGGAAAATTGTTTTTCTACAAAGCAATTATATAAAAATTAAAGAATTATATATTACGAAAAAATTAGAAATCAATTTTTTAATTAAGTATTTTGCAAACTAAAAAGACAACAAAAATTAATTCTATTATATTTTTTTTTCTTTTCTTTCACCTAACTTTTTTTTATAAATTATAATTTTTTTGAAAAATAAAGAGTCATAATTTGTTGCGCAAGATTGCGCCACTTAAATATTTGTTATAGTTATAAATTTATAATTTTAAATAATAAAATTTATATTTACTAATTTAAAATAAAAAAATAAAAAATTAAAAATTAAAAGCACACTTATGTTTATAAGTTTTTATTTATTAAACTATAAATTAAAATTAAAAAAAAATAATTTCTAACAAACATTTTCATTGTCCTTTCAAGTATCATGCTTATTTAATTCGTCAAAAACCTTAAGTCACGCCTAATCTAAGGTCGTACTTAGTAAATAACTTAAAACTAATTTTTATTTTGTTATTTGAAAAAAATTTCTTAGATTAACAATAAGTTATTAATTTTTAAGTTTATTTTTAATTAGATAATTGGAAATTATTATTATTATTTTTAAAAAAATAGATAAAACTATTTTTTATATAATTAATTATAATAAATATATAATTAATATTAATAATAACTTGCCAACTGATTATAATAAGTGTCTTTTCAATAGTGAGACGCCAGTGCATCCTTCAGCATCAAATAATTATCTATTAGAGTAGCTGGCAAGGGAAATAAACAATTTTAAAATATGGGTAACTAATAGATAAGTATTTTTGTGATTTAAAAATTATGATTTTCTTTTTGAATTATTACATACATAAATTATTATTATTATTATTATTAACATTTTTATGTTGCATAGGAGGAATTAGAGAATTTTAATATGAATAAAATAAGTATTTGTGTATCAATTACAAAACTCAGAAAACATCAATGTATTTTGCCATTTTAATTAGTGTTTGTTTGACAACAGGCTTTGAGCTGAATTTTTTTTAAAATCACTTTAAATTAAAAAATTAAAAATCGTTTGATTGAAATATGATTGGTGGCAAAAAAATTTACTTAGAATTGTTATAATTTTTTTAAATTTATTTTTAGATAAATTTATATTTAATATAAATTTTGTTTGATAGATTTTGACGAGTAAATTTTTAAAATATATTTTTTTTATAAAAAATGAGTGTGTATAATAAAAGTTATAATATTTTTATAAAGCATTTTAAAAATATGTAAAAAGCAACAAAAAAAAAATTTAAAGTTGAAGAACGAATTTTTTTAATTTTTTGAGCTTTTAAATAAAAAGTTGGAAAGCTAACTTCAAGCCGGTATTAAACCGGTCGCCAAACAATGGCTAATCATGGCGTAGTCACTATAAAAAGATAAGGACTAAAAGGAAAGCGGCACCCAAAAGGGCCGGTTAAGTGTGAACGGAAGGCAAATGCTCATGAAAGACTGTTTGGTCGTTAATGAAAGTTACAGCATTCATTGGAAAATATTTTGGATAAAACAAGAAATTTTCACCAGGGTAAATAAAAGATAATGAGCGGTTCACTTAATATAGTGTCTCATAAATAATGCCACGTAATACGCTAAGAGTTGCTTTGAATTGTCAAATTCAAATAGAATTAAATATGATTAAAAAGATACAGAACCTACAAATAAGATTTTCTCATAAAATAACTAATTCCACTATATCCCGAGATTGAAATTAATAATTCGATAAATAAAAAATTAATAATATTTTATTCATAGTATTAATAATATTAAGCTTTATTAGTATTATTAAGACCAAGTTTTAAATTATCTTCTTTCCTTATCTAACAATTAAAAATAACTCTATAACGCTTATTTCATTCTTTTTTTATCTTAACTAAACATGAATTAAATTTTTTATTATGCATATAATTCATTCTATAATCTTTTAGTATTAAAAAAATACGTAAAACTCAAAGTATTACTCAACGTCTTACCCTATTCAATATCATCCAACATATCATGAATATTTAATAATTTCCCATTCATCGGGGCTAATCCAGAAAAATGGAGGCATATTGTTGCAGATTGCATCTCATAGATGAGTCTTCATTTGTAAAAGGACCATATTGGTAATTAAAGGTATTTTTTTGGAATTATTGTGACTCAATTATCTCATTATCTATGTCTAATTAATTTAATTAAATATATATAAATGGCCATCTCTGTTAGTTCTACAACATCAACTTTTTAAATAATTAAAGTAGACAACCGTCATATTTGAGAAATGAAAATATCTCCATTTCTTTTAACTCTTATCTCAATATCACAGAACAAGTTAGGAGCAATTTGCATGCTCCAGATAGTGCACAGACCATATGACCAGAGCAACATTTGTTTTTCTTTTCAATACAAGCAACTACCCAAATGGAAACAAGAAGTGCATCTGAGAGTTTTTATTTTTCACATTACATACAAAAAAAATATTCAAAAAGAAAAAAACTGAAAGTATTTTTGTTACATAAAGAAAGGAGCAAAAAGAGACTCTCAAAAGAAACACAAGCCGAGCAACGAGTCACGAAAGCTATATAACTAACATACCCCGTCAATCAGTTGTTGTCAAGCAAACGAGGTCATAAAGAGATCCGCTACCAGGTTGAAGAAAAAAAGCAGAATGGAGACCCGACACACAAAAAACACACATCAAACGTGAAAACAAACAAACAGCATATGCACATCACTGCACTTCCAACTCTGGGCAATCAGTCATGACTAAGAACCTCTCTAACCCAGCTGCCAAAATGTCTATGATTCCTGAGGTCTCTGGACTATTCAAGCAAGAACCTAACTAGTGATGGGATAGTTCTGCTTGGAGGTGATTAGTGTGTCGATAGAGAAACTAAAAGAGCTTGCCCTGCTGCGGTGTTCCGCTTCTCATCATTGTACAGAACTCTTCGTAGTTGATTCTCCCATCCTGTTATGTTTACAAGAATCAGTACCAGCAATGGTCCCGTAATCAAAATCTCTATACTCAGACGACTTACATTATCTGTGTCGACCTCTGATATTATGTCTTTTATGGTGGCATCATCACCCATTCCATACTCCTTCAAGGCAGTTTCCAATTCATCCGTAGTAATAAACCTGTCACGACATATCATGATGAAACCAACAATTTTCAGTGAATACCTACTTATGTCAAAAACCATATTAATGTCCAGCTTCTCTGAGATACTATCCTTCCAATCTAAAGTCAATGCACATTGATCCCCTGTGCATTTAGGTTATAGAACTAAATAAATCTTCTTGGAAAAGTTATGCTAGATAAAATCTAGTACCTCAAAACTTCAAAGAACTAAAAGATAGGATAAACCCGATATTTGACAAGAGAGTTGGTTCCATTACTAGCACTCTACCAAATAACTAAAAAATGCAAGAAACTGGCCAAAAAAAAAAAAAGGGTTTCTTTCTTGTATTCTTGTTTACCCGATATTTGACACTAAGTTGGTTCCATTATCAGTACTCTAGCAAATAACTCAAAACAGAAGAAATTGGCAAAAATACCAACAAAAAAAAAAAAAAGAACTGGTTCTTTCTTGTATTTTTGTTTTCATAAAGACCATTGTCATAATTGAACTAACATGGTCTTCTAAAATCGTGCAAGCTTGTATGTGTTGTGTAAACCGTATTCTTGATTTTCCATAGAATTTGTAAGTGGAAACTACATGGAAAGCAGGGAATCCAGTTTTAAAATCCAACATGCAGAAACAATGTGACTACTATTATCAACGTGGAAACTATATGGACTCACCCGCTACTATCCTTGTCAAAATACTGAAATGCTTTGAATAGATGCTCATCTCTTTCTAGTTTGTGTCTATGCATGGTTGCAGTGATAAATTCAATGTAGTCAATTGTTCCATTTCCATCCACATCAGCCTGCAACGTAAGACAATATACACTTTTATCTTAGAATGCTGTGCAGATGCAAAAAACAGAGAAAAAGACCAAGGGTTTTTTATTCTTGTAGGTTTTACAACTTACAGCTTCCATGAGTTGCTTGACTTCAGCCTCAGACAACTTTGATCCAAGCCGAGCCAATCCCGTCTTTAGTTCCTCATAGGTGATAGTGCCACTATTGTCTGTGTCTATGTTTGTGAACATTGCTTTAAGACCTTTGATTTCTTCTTCCGATAAATTTTCCGCAATGACCTACAAGAGTTTTTCAAGTCACCAATATACTTAAGAATGTTACTATAGAACCTTTTTCATGTAATTTCATTTTTTTTAAGGAAAAAACAACTGTTAGCAATTTTAACTTTTGTAAACAAAAACCATGAAAGTTCGGTTAACCATAAAACCAAAAATTAGAATCATACTTGTTTTCATGATGTCAGCTCTGGGAAGTCTAAGATTTTAGAAAGGCTAGGTTCTACTAAAAAGTTCACAGACTCGGCAGTTGAAGATTTTGTGCAAGATTAAACCACCCATGGGTGTACCAACGTGCAAATAGTCCATGGTTTGGCACTGTGCCTATGCATTCATAACTGGATAAAATGAATTATAATGGCAAAGGGAAGGGTTCAAAAAGTTAAATTTAATGCTTTTAGCTGCTAATTTTAACTATAAGTTACAATCTTTTTCAAACACTCACAATTTCTGCTACAAGCTATAACTACTACTTCTTCAAACTATAACTACTTCTTCTTCTATTTCAGTTACAAGTGACAATTTTTACTAAATATTCACAACTTTTACTACAAGGTACAATGTATAAGTTACTAGTTTTAGTAATGCCAAACACCACCACAGTAACTACTAATTTGCAGTAAATAACTAGTTACAAGATATATAAAAAGTTCGGGCACAAATGATAAGCTATTGGAAGAGGATTTTTTTTTCTTTTCTTTTAATTTTTTTTTCTCTTTTTTGGGAAAGACATCAGCAACATAGACCAACTAAATCACCTCTAAGGAGGAGAGAATTGAGAGGTAAACAATAGAGCATGGCCAAGGAAAACATGAGTTAATGCCATAAAAACAACGTGACTGCCTTAGATTTAATAGATTATTTGACTTCTAATAAAGTCTAACAGGATAAAAATGACCCATATAGCTGATCCCACGTAATTAAGCTAAAGGGTTAATGAATTGAGTTAAGTTGATTTTTTGAAAAGAAGTCACACTTCCATAGTATAGGATGAATTAAGTCATCAAAATTACACAATTTTTTTCAGAAAGGTCGACAAAAAAGTCACAGAAATACTCTTGATACATGTGAATGGACATTGATAATAACGGAGAAGTGTATTCACAAGACTTTGTTGGTGAGAAACATCAAGTGAGAGGTTCCAACCATCTCGCGTGTCGCCACATCTACTGAATTGACTAAGGGGATCACTTCTATACAACACACTCAGTTGATTATGTGCATAATCTTAGGTGCCAAAAGGGCTTGACATAGTTTTCCAAGCACAACATTTTACAAGGACCAAATTTAAAATGAAAGAAGAATATAACAACCAACCTTCAATGCAAGTTTCTTAAGCTTGTTCATTGCCCTGAATTGCTTCATTCTAGATAGTACTGCGCTGTCTATTGGCTTGTCTGATGCTTCTCCACCTTCTCGAATCCATGGGTGCTCTTAATAAACCACCATAAATTAAAACCAAGAAAAATGTTACTCATATGCAAACAGGCAGAACATATTGCAAGCTTGGTCCTAGAAAGTGCAAAACATACCTATTATCAACAGAATCTAGTTCCAAAAGTAAACTTACGAATAACATTCAACTGATATCACAAAATGTTAACGGTCTATGGTGATTTGGGCAAACCGCAGGCCCTCATAGAATTATGGCATTCACTAAGATGGCACTGGATCATCAAAGTTGAAGTGAGAGAGAGTTGAGGCAACCTGAGAGAGAGAGAGAGAGAGAGAGAGAGAGAGAGAGAGAGAGAAGCCTTTGATGTGTGGAAGAGCACTCTTGTAGGAGCTTTATGCATATGGATCAAGGTTCTAAATCGCGGTATCGGCCTGCGTAACGGTCGCGGTCGCGTGTAACGGATATCGGGCGTATCGGTCA
>JAOTRH010038473.1:0-20391 GCA_034768845.1 Heliamphora exappendiculata
TATATAGTAGTGGGTCTTAGTAAAATAATGAAATAATAATACATGAAATGATAAATAATATTTGATAAAATAAAATAATTATTGTAGTATTGTTAGAGCGCATGTTCCTTGAATTCAACTCATTTTATTATATATTCTATAACTCATTCATGATTAGCTTGACCTAATTAATAGAAAAATAGTGAAATTCTTTCACCCTGTTTTAGTACAATGGGTGTATTGTCCAGCCAAAATGGATTAGGATTTTTATACATATAGCCTTTGCGAGATCTACAATTAATAATTGTCAATTTGTGTGAGAGTAGCGAATATTATTAGCTCTTTTATATATATATTTTTCACAATAATTCATCTGTTAATCTTTGATCATAAACTTGTAAGTCAAACTAAGTAAATCTTTTTATTTATGTACCATGTGTGACTAATCTGTTATTTATTTGTGATTTAGGTGGTTTTAAAGGACACAACAAGACTATGCTCAACAAAACCTATAATTACGGTCAACGGACAATTTCCAGGACCTACTCTCTATGCAATGGAGGACGATACGGTGATCGTGAAAATTATCAACTACGTGCAACACAATTTAACAATTCATTGGTCAGATCCCTAAACCTAATTATTATTTTTGTGGTCCAATTAAATGGACTACCTAGCTACTATATAACTTCTATTCTACATAATTTAGACTTCTCCAAATTTGCATTATATATAGTTCAGTTTGGAATGTTTTAAAAATTTAGCTTTTAAAAACTTTATTTAAAAAAAAAAATAAACTTAATTGTTTGAGATAATATTTCTAGGGTATCTTTTTTTTCTTTTCGGTTGTTGGTAAAATGTATAATATTTTTTTATTTTTTATTTTTAAGTTGTAATGTTTAAAATAATGTAACATTTTTATTTTATTTTTGGGAAGAAAAATAACTTTTTAATTGAAAGTATTATAATTTTTTTTTTTCTAAGACATTATATTCGTACTAATTAAATATATAAAAAATCTTACATGCACAGATAGAGAACATAGATGGGATGTGTCACAATCACTGCCCGGGAGATTTACTTGTTATTCCTTGAACTTCAATGCACCATCCCCCCATCCCCCCGCCCCTTGGCCTTGAAAGAATACCTATACCTACCCCCCTTCTTGTTGTCTTGATTTAACTAAAACTTTCCATAGTTATCCACTAGCTTTTGTCCTTTGCGTGACTTTTTCTTTGTTCGTTTATTCCTTTTTTTTTTTCTTTTTTCAACCCTCGGGAGCTAGGAGTTCATATTAAGCAGTTGAAGATTCTATGGGTAACAAACAATAGAGACTCAATTTTATGAGAAAAGAATATGTTAGCTAACTCTGTATCTGAATCTATGCACGTATCAAATCTCTAAATATATTATTTGACCATTGATAAATTTATTTGTTTACATATCAATACAGATAATAAAAATAAATAAATTTATCTGTATTTTTTATACGTACTTTCAATAAGACAGATAAATTTATCTGTATTCTTTATATGTGCTTTCAATAAAATTCTTTATACATGTTTTGAAAATACACATATAAATTTATTCGTATTCTTTATACGTGCTTACAATAAGATATATAAATTTATCTGTTCAGTCATAACACTTTATACGTGCTTTCAATAATACAGGTAAATTTATCAGTACTCTTTATACGTGCTTTTAATAAAAAATAGATAAGTTTATCTGTGTTGTTTTTATATGTTTTAAAAAAGTACAAATAAATTTATCTATAATTTTTATACGTACTTACAATAAAATAGATAAATTTATTTGTACAGATGGTATTTTTATCTTAAAAAATCATACACGCATCAATAGAGGATATTGCGCGTTAAAATTTTTATAAGAATGGATCTTACTCGTTAAGAAATATTTACTGAATAAAAAATAGTGAACGGTTTATAAATTAGTCTGTTTACCAATGTTTCGTAATTTTAATTATACTAGGAAAATAGTTCTTTTACAATTTTTGAAAAAAAACTAGAAGGTACTCAAAATTTAATATAAACAGTTCCATACATTTTTAGCACGATTCACAATACACAAAGTTGAATTTACGCTTTACAATTTAAATTATGAATATATTTTTAGCACATTTTTTGAATACTTACAATTTTTATTAGTACAAAAAGGCAATTCAATAATAAAAGATTCCTAATTATTTATAATATTAATTTTAAAAATGCATAGTGCACAAATATATAATATATAACTAGACAGACTCTTTTCAAATGAAGAGAGTCTAAATCCACTTGATTGAAGAAGAGTGTGTCCTGTTATGTGTGTGGAATTGTGTGTATATAGTAAAACTTTATTAATTTTGTTGTGAAAATTGAGACAGGCATGGAGTGAGGCAATTTCGGACGGGTTGGGCAGACGGGCCGGCATATATCACTCAGTGCCCGATTCAGCCGGGTCAAAGCTATATCCAGAACTTTACTCTCATGGGCCAAAGAGGTACACTTTTTTGGCATGCGCATATCACGTGGCTACGGGCAACGGTTCATGGGGCCATTGTCATCTTGCCCAAGCAGGGCATTCCCTATCCTTTTCCCAAACCCGACTCCGAGGAAACCATTATACTAGGTGAGATTTCGAAGCTCACTTTTACATTTTTAATAATAATAATAATAATAATAATAATAGAAAAGTGTGACCATTTGGTTTAATCTAAGACGTAAGATTTATATCAAATGATCTGATCATAACCAAAAAAATTATGAATATTGAATTTTAATAAAAATATATCACCATTATAGTAATAGTTACGATCTCATGACATATAAACGCAAGGACTCGGCATAAAAAATATATAGAATTTTTACTTCTCTTTGACAACTCATTTTATTTGTACTTGAAAAATTAAAAAAAAACAAAAAGTATTTGGATATGCTTTTTTACGTGCATAATGTCTTTAGACAACTGTCAATTGGATCTAGATTTTATTGTATTTGAAGACAAATTTGTAGTTCACATGAGGCACACCATTTAAAGGGACGAATATTGTTTTAAGAACAGCATTGTTGTAACACAATTTGAAACAATTTGTTATTTATATCCACCATCATCTTATTTCTTCAAAATTCTAGATTTTGAACAAATACAAGCGTGGCTTTTTTGTTTTTGTTATTCTCATTATAAGTTTAGGTCGAACTGGGTCGAGTTTTTAGGTGGGAGGAGTCGGCTCAAGCCCAAGGGTCTAAGACTCAGGCTTAATACCTGGACTCGGGCCTCAGGCGGGCCAAGGTCGGGTTTTTTTTATCTTTTTTTTTTTTTTTAGTTGTTGTATAAGTTTATAATTTTTTTAGTTTGATAGTTACTTAATTTATAAATTTATAATATAATGTTAATTTATTACTTTACTAGTTATAATTTATTAGTTGATATGATAATGTTAGTTTATTATTAATTTATTAGTTCATAACTTCATAAGTTAGTTTATTATTTATTATAAGGTTACTAGTTTTTATAAGTTTATAAATTATAACCCATATGTTTATAGTTTATTATTAGTAATTAGTTTATTTTTATTTATTATTATTAGTTTATATTTTATTAGTTTATAAGTTTATAATTTATTATTAATTTATTAGTTTATAAATTAGTTTATTATTTATTATAAGTTTATTACTTTGAATTGTTCATAGTTTTTTATTAGTTATTAACTTATTAGTTTATTATATAAGTTTATACTTTATTTATTTACTAGTTTTTAAGTTTATTGTTTATATGTTTATTATTACTTTATAAGTTTATAGTTTATATTATTATAAGATTATTAGTTTATTATTAAATATAATAAGTTTGAATATTTGAAATAATTAAATGTAATATAAATTTTATTATTCAAAAATTAAATTTGAACAATTGCATAAACATTATATTTTACACTTTATAAATGTATTCTACACTTAAAAAAAGAGAAAAACTGCATCACTATAGTTTATGTACATCCCAACTAGATTGACACATACAAGCCTAACAATCATTTGTATTATTCTCTATTTCAAATAAATTTACACCTAAAATTACAAATAAAATGTAAAATTACAAATGTAAAAAAAATAAATTTACAGATTCAAAATATAAAAATTGGTCTGAGTCAGACAATTCTTCAAACATTCCGACGGTTATAGTCTCGAAATTCGCTTTCAGTCTTTTATTCTCGTCCACTTCTTGTATCTTTTTTGATACGTAGAGTGTGTCGCGTGTGATCATCAAAACTTGTACCATCTCCGACGTCAGTCTGAATTTGTACTCGTTCAGGTTCCGGACATGTTCACTTACACTAAAAGCTGTCTCCAAAACAACTGTAAAAACATGAACTGCAAGTATATCAAGAGCTATCGCGGACATGACTGGCCATAACACCTTATGTTGTTTCCAATACTCTAAAATATTAAAATTATTCTCATCTATACCCTCTACTGCATCAAAATAACGTTGCAGTTCTGTTATAGAACACTCATGAAACTCAAAAAGTCTCTTACTTTTTATTACAGACCAATTATCCATGCGACTTCGAGATGAAATCCTAGCAAAGGTTTGTGTTGATTGAGGTATTATATGAACTTTATATTTATCATATAATTTTTTAAGTGTATTATTTATTGGTTCAAGTTGATCTGCATTACCATAAATGTTTTCTGAAAAATATAGTAAATCAATATTTTTACTCTTAGGTTTTAGTATTAAAGTTATTTCAAAAATACTTATTATTTTATTATAATATTTTTTAAATTTATCTTTCATATTACATATCATGTAAAAATATTGTTCATTGATTAAATATTCATCAAATGTTGCTGTTATTTTTTTAATTGCTATAAAATAAGTAGAGTAGTAGGAGTGTAAATATAAAAAAATAATTTTGTTGATTGATGAAAAACTTAAAAAAAAAATTGTATACATTTACATTTTGCCAATCAGATGAATTTAGTGGAGTAAAATTAGTTACAATATTAATTTCAAAAAATAAATTAACTGCTTTGTTTTGTTTTATTGTTACTTGTAACATATTATATATAGCATTCCACATAATTTCTACATCATATTGTAATTTTTAAAATTTTAAATTTTCTTCATGACATTTTTTTTAATAAATATTAATTTTTTTTGCACTACTATTTATGCATTTTACGGCTAGTCTAAATTTATCAATAGATTCATTGTAATATTTAAGTTCTTTTTTAACAATTAAATTTAAAATGTGTGCGGAACAACGAACATGAAATAAAGAATCAGATAATGGAAGTTCTAAATTACGTTTGAGATAGTTAACACATTCATTATTATAAGAAGTATTATCTAAAATAGTAGAAAATATTTTTTGGGCAATACTCCATGAATATATATCTTGTCTAATACCTATACCTAAAGTATGACCAATGTAGAAAAAATCTATAGGTTTAAATGAAAAAATTCTTTTACATAAATTTCAATCATTATTTATAAAATGTACAGTAATACATTGATATTCTATGTAGTTTCTAACTGTTCATAAATCAGAAGTTAAACAAATTTTACCTTTTATATTTTTAAACAAATCTCCCAAATCGATTTAAATTTGTTTAAATTTTTGCAAAGCTTTGTTTTAGTAGTATTTTTAGAAAAAAGTTAAAATTGAGGCGTAAATGCTCCTTCTACTAAATATTTAAATTCAAAATTTTCACTCATTAAAAATGTATGCTTTTTTTCTACTATATAATCAACAATTATATTTTGGGCGTGTGTAGGATCATAAGAAAAATTAGCAATATTGTCATTTGAATTTCTACCTATTTGCATTTGTGTATTGAAATTAAGAGGTGCATTTTTTAGGTGACTTTTCGAATGCCTATGTAAGTGGCTAGTGCCACCTAATGTATTATTCAAAAAAAAATTATTACAAATTTTACACTTGACTTTAATTTTTACGGTGTCATCAGAATTTTTTACAAAAATTCCCACACATTTGAGGGTTTTTTTAGTAGTAGATGTAGCTGTAGATGCAGATGTAGCAGCGGATGAGGATGAAACAGTAGGTGAATTAGGAGTAGGGGGAGAAGGATTAGAACCATTTCGTGGAAATGTAAAAATATCTTATTCTTCATCAACAGAAAATATATTTGGATCCATAAATAAAGTAAAATATTATAATTTTTAAAATTGAAATAAAATTAAAATGAAGTTACGAAAAAAGTATATAGTTAATATTTTTTTTTAATAATAACAGTTACAATTTTTTTTAAAATTAAATTAGATTTAAGAAAAATATATTGAAATAAATTTAATACTGTAAAACTAAAATGTAGAAAATAAATCAAACCGAATTAAGGAACTCTGATATTTAATCTGGATCTCGATCGATAAGAACTTTTGATCTTGATCTTAATCTTGATATTGATTCTTGATCTTCACTTCTTGATTTGCCAACAGTTGCACTTTTCACCGAATATCACTGAGCAACCGAATAACCGAATTAAGAGAGACTAGAGATTAGAGAGTTGGTGTGAATTTTTTGAAATGGAGAGTGCCCCTATTTATAGAAAAGAAATTCTGATTTTCGGGTCGACCCCAACGGCTCTATGATCGGAACCGTCAATTTCGAATAAGAAAGATCGTGGTCATCGAATTCTTAGAGATGACCGTTGGCCTCGGGCTCGGGCCGGGCCCGGCCCAACAACTCTATGATTGCAACCATACATTTCGAACTAGGAAGATCGTGGCTGTGGAATTCAATAGAGATGACTGTTGGGCGCGGGCCCAAGCCGGGTCAGGCCTCGGGCTAATATAGCCGTTGGGAGAAGAGGGCTCGGGCTCGAGCCAAACGGTCGAGCCTCAGGCTCGGGCCTCGTGCCGGCCTGGCCCACGGGCTTAGGGGGGGAGGCCCAGGCCCACAGGACATATCTACGGGCTCGGGCTTCGACCGTGCCTGGCTTGCACAGTACCGAGCCTGCACAGTACTAGGTCTCGGGCTGTCCACGGACCCAGGCCAAATTTACATCTCTAGGTGTATGAAGCTTATTTTCTCGGCCAAGCCCATGACCTGACCTATATATCAGAAAAGCTATTTTTTTTTTGGTTTTTGTTTTTTGACCCATTTTTAACTTATGACTTGGTTTGGGTATATATCTATCTTGCTTCCTGCTAAAGTTTTATATCCTTGTTTGTATTACCCAATTTCATAGTGAAATCACCACAATTTTGTAAATGTAGTCCTAATTTTGAGTGGACCAAGTAAACTTTGTATCTCTATGTGTGTTTATGTTATTTTTCTCGCTGTTTCTATTTCTGTTATAACAAAACAAGCTTCAGGTGAGTAGACCTTGAGTAGTTTGATTTTTATTTTTTATTTATATAGTACAACCTTAACCGAGATAAGCTCCTCAATGTAACAAGTTTGTGTTCACTCGTAATCTCTTTACATTGATGAAGTGATCTCAAATTTGAGTATTCGCTTTACTGTCCTAGCTGCAGACTTACCTGTCTTTGCAAGAAATGAAACTGATTTATTTGGTTCTGTAAATTGTAGGGGAATGGTGGAAGGCAGATGTTGAAAAGGTTGCCAATCAGGCTTTGCAATCTGGTTTGCCACCAAACATATCAGATTCACACACCATTAATGGCTACCCAGGACCTGTCCCAAGTTGCTCTTCTCAGGGTACTGAAATGGGGTACACTCAACCTTGTGAGATGGAAAGTTCTTCATAGATTATTAATGTTTGGTTCTGATAAATTAAGAAGCATAAACTTTCTTTGAAAGCCTTTTTGATTCAAGAGCAAAACCAAAAGCAAAAGAGGTTTATGACTGATAAGTAAACTCAGTTGCACTAAAGGAAAACAATTCTTCTACGTACACACAGAACTAATCACAGAAAATGATTTTAGCCGTTCATATACATGTAGGATCCATAATACATGTAGGCCACACATGCATATGGATGGTTCATATGATTTTATGTGATTGGTCCAGTGATTGGATTCTGTGTACGTAGACTTTTTCAAAGAAAAATTCATGACCTCTTGTGTTAAAGGATAAAGACTACATAAGGAAAGCAATCTAGTCCTCCCTCGAACAGAAAAGGAAGAAAATTCAAATGGTGGATTCTGATATCAGTTTTTCTCTCTTCCTTCCCATATACAGGATACACTTTAAGTGTTGAAACTGGCAAAACCTACTTGCTACGGATCATAAGTGCTGCAATCAATGATGAGCTCTTTTTCAAGATTGCCGGGCATAATCTAACCATAGTTGAAGTCGACGCCACGTACACTAAGCCTTTTAAGACCGACACTGTGTTCATCGCTCCAGGCCAAACCACCAATGCCCTTCTAACTGCTGATCAGGGCACTGGTAACTACTTGATAGCCATTTCTCCTTTTATGGACACTGTGGTGGCTGTGGACACTCTAACTGCAACTGGAACCTTGAGCTACCATGGCACCAATGCCCTTTCCTCAACCACCCTCACAACTGTCCCTCCTCAAAACGCAACACCGGTGACAAACAGCTTTATCAATTCCCTTCGAAGCCTTAATTCAAAGCAATATCCTGCCAATGTCCCATTAACCGTCGACCACTCTCTATTTTTCACCATTGGTGTTGGTGTCAACCCATGTGTCACTTGTGTTAATGGAAGACAGCTTGTGGGAAATATAAATAATGTTAGCTTTGTGATGCCAAGTACAGCCCTCCTTCAAGCACATTACTACAACTTAGGTGGAGTTTTCACCGTTGATTTTCCTGGAAACCCTCCAATTCCTTTTGATTATACTGGCAAAACACCGACAAATTTGCAAACTATTAGTGGAACAAAGGTTTATAGACTGGGTTACAATTCCACGGTTCAAATTGTGCTCCAAGGCACGGCTTTTCTAGCGCCAGAAAGTCATCCAATCCACCTGCACGGATTTAATTTCTATGGAATTGGAAGGGGAGTAGGTAATTTTGATCCAGTCAATGATCCGAAGAAATTTAATCTCGTTGATCCCGTTGAGAGGAACACAATAAGTGTACCAACTGGTGGATGGACTGCTATTAGGTTCAGAGCAGATAACCCAGGTGAACCCATCTCTTTTAATCTTTTCTCCTTCATTAGTTTTTTCCTTTAAAATATCTGCAATTTTTTAGGGTGAGTCTGAAGGGAAATTAAAGAGTGAAATTTGAATAGGAACAATATCTTAGTTGTTATGAGTCATTATGTTGATAAGGGCAACTCATGGTCATGTCACTTTGCTGGTTTCCCAAGCAAGTTACATGAGGCCATTCAAGAAGTTTCATATCCAAGATTACTCCTCTTACCAATCAATTGATATATTCTTACGCAATGTTTGGATCTATATTTGTTGTGGGAGAACAAAGAGAAGGAAATCAAGTTACTTTTATTTTTATTTTTATATTGATAGATAAAACTATAAAACCTAAGTTTTAGAGTGACCCATTCATTTCTGCTCATTTTCTTATCCAAACAACCGTGAACTAAGAATTTGGCTTATCTCCTTCCTTTTTCATTTTTGTTCTTTTCCCTGTCCTTTGCCTTTGCCTTTCCCTCAATAAATTATAGATCCAAACATAGCCTTAAGTGGCATTGAATGGTTTTTTTTATTATGACTTCGTATCTTCAGGTGTCTGGTTCCTACATTGTCATCTGGAAGTACACACAAGTTGGGGACTTAAGATGGCATTTCTGGTGGACAATGGTAAAGGCCCAAACGAGTCACTTCTACCCCCTCCAAGTGACCTTCCAAAGTGTTAGTGAATCCAAATGGCTTATTCCTACAGTTTGAAGGATCAATACACTACATCAGTAGAGGTAGAAGAAAAGAGCAAACAATTTCACAGAGAGCCAATAAAAAGGAGTGACGAGAACAGGCTGATTGTTTTTGGAGAGAGGATGAAGCTGCTCAAGCAAGATCAAATAAACTTGGGCAGCTTAGTTTGTGTTGTAGAATTGTATTTTGCTTCTGAATTTGTGTATGAATGTATAGAAACTACGCTTTATACCAATTAGAGTTCCCAAGGAATGTGAACAATACCTGTGTTTGAAACAAAGTTACTTCATGAAAGCATTCTGACATGTCTATTCTGATATGTGCATTTGATTGGGTCCACATAATAAATATTGTACTAAAAGTGAGAGTTTTGACATGGACAGGGAGTGTTCAACTTTGATCTTCAAAAATCATCCATCCATTTTGATCAAATAAATCATCTAAATGGATGGATGACATCATCACTTTGATCCACTACTTTGATCTTTCTTCCTCTCTTTCTTCTTTTTTTTTTCTTTTTTCTTTTTTCTTTTTTCTTTTTTATACATACTTTTGGCAAAATATTTTTGGTGAAATGTTCACATCTAGAAAGTGGATTTATGTGGTAATGTTTCCTGAAAGCAAAGAAGAGATATGTCAAAGAGGAAACTCATAATATTCACCATCATGGGTCTCATAGGTGGAAGACAAAACAGTTGCCTAAAGATCTTTAATATCACCTTTGTTAAGCAAAAGCAGTCTCATAACCAATGTGAAGTATTGCTGTGAATAAGTTGAGAAATGAGAAGTGGGTTACTATAAAAACATAAAAACAAGTACTTCGAAAATTATGATTGGCCTTTATTTCTCAACCTAATTTCAAACATGCCTCTAATAAGTCAATCGTGAGCTGGGCTCACGTAGGCTGGCTATTTATGGATCTCGTAGTGCTTGTTAGTTTAAAGCTTGAGCCAAGGTCAAATAAATGCTACCAAACTCTCTATATATAGACTAAACAAGGGATGCTTGGTTGTTTTAATCTCAATGGATAATTCTGAAGGAACTAAAAAATATTTGTTTCAAGCTGGTTCAAGATAGGACTAGCTTTAGTCAAGATGAAGTCTGATAAAAATAATTGAAAAGCTAGTTGCAAAGCTTGTGGTGTGAATGACCTCTTCTTCTTCTTCTTCTTCTTCTTCTTCTTCACCTTTTAGGTATTATAATCAAGGATCAAAATTTTGTTTTGATGGATTATTTCGGTCAGTTCAAAAATGGAAAAGTTTTTGAAACATTTCAAAAACATGATGGAAATGGAGAAAAAATTGGAAATATGAGGAAACATGAATTAAAGCATATTTTTACTTGATACATTGCAAAAAGTTAGATTATAAAAAAACAACACTAGAATTGGTTATAATACTTAATACTATGTAAAAATAGTATCAAGTATATAATTTCTACACAAAACCATGTAGATGCTAAAAGAAAACAAGTATTAGAAAATGAAAAATTATAATAATAGTGTAATAGATTTTAAAGAAACATAAAATATTATTGACAATCTTTATATAAAGAGTATTTTCTAGTAATAAAGAAAAAGAATACATAATTTAATCATGCTTGTTTTATTAGTTTCTCGCTCTCTTACTTCCTCTTCTTTCTAATTTTTAGTTTCTCCAATAAGATTAAGATTTTTGTGTTATTATCAAATCTCACTCTTAATTAAAAAAAAAAAAAGCAAACAAAAACAAACATTGTTAGTTATTCCTAACAAGTATCAAAATAACTCATTGTTTTAGTGTGCTTAAGTCCGTTTTGGTGTGTTTTGATGTGCTTCGGTGGAAACAATAGAATTTCAACATTTCACAAATGTTCATTTTGGTTTCTTAGGAAACAAAAACGTTTCAGCCGTTTCGATGGGAAGGGAATGAAATTTTGTTCCTTGATTATAATGAGTTTAGATCCTCATGGTGGCTTTTCTTGCTATCCTTATTTCTTTCCAAAAACCGATACAACAAAATTAAGAGAGGAATTAGGAAAGAATAATCACACCACAGATCCTTCTTTAAGAACTTAGGGGCAACATATATAAGTGGGGCTCAAAAAGCAAACTCGTTAGATCACAATCACTATAGGCATGGTACAGAGTACATGGGACCAAGCAGCTATTCCTGAAAGATTTGAGTATTTATCACATGACCTGATAAAATTTGTGCAAGTTCCATGAATCATAGTGACTCTACAAATTTTCGAAGGCGGCCCTAATTTCCAACACCCCCCCCGAAAAAGCCACTTTTTTTCCTTTCTTTCCTTCTTTCTCAATAATGACAGTCACACTATGGGTGGACTCGTATCATTCTGCATAGTGAAATCACTGTTTTCTACAGGTCATTCAGGGGAAAAAGAAAAAGAAAAAAAACACAAATGACAAAACAAAAGAATTTTGGCAGCATTACATATATTCTTATACACAAGCACATACAGATAATAAGTTAATCATTCCAACATCTAATTTGATCAATTTTTTCTTTTCTTTCTTTCTTTCTTTTTTTTTTATACTAAAGAGTTTTTCACCATTAGAAGTGTACAAATGAAACTCTCAAAAACCTAAGAGAAAACTAACTGTCTTGTACCCTTCAATTAGCTATTCTGAGGTAGCCGACTAGCTGCAAGTGATATTTTCTGTAGTTCAATTGTGTACGGTGCAGGTGCAGAATTTGAGTCACAATAAGGACTAAGAAGAGAGATGAGTTGACTAAATTCTAATGTTTCAAAAAAAGGGGAAAAAAGAAATGGAGCAAGCACTATCTTAGCTTAATATCATTTTTGAAGAGTCCATATCCCATCATATATACTAATATATAAAAAATAGAACATAGTTTTGGTTTTACCTTCTTTGTGAAGCAGTGTAAGGTCAACCTTGCCCTAAAAATAATGCTTCAGTTTTTGATTTCCCAACCTCTCTTGGCTACTTTCAGTTTTTGATGCTTCCTTGTTTTATCAACTGCTTCAATATTTCATTCTTTGTCTTCTATTCATCTCCACCCAACTATTTCGATTTTTACTTTGAGCAATTAGTCGTGGTTGAACATCACATATTATCTTTTCCCTTTTTTTTAAGAGGGGGAAGGGTCACGGGCACATACCCGAATTCTGTAAGTTTTATACCACACACATTGGGGTTGCACACACCTTTTTGTTTAGTGGAAGAAAGGCACATCCATGCCCAACCCATCAAACAAATGGAGTACCCATTTAATGGTAATGCCTTAATTCTTTAATCAAGTTGCTGACACAAAAGTGTTTGAATACAACTTGTTAACTTTTGTTTACTTGAAACCACAGTGCAAAGCAGACAAGACTCTCCTTTGATCAACTCTTTATAATAGGAGGAAAGAAACAATTAGATGAACTGGACCACAAAGATCTATCACAAGTGGAAATCTTCACCAAGTTTTTGTTAATTTGAATTTGATGTCTCTTTTCCTCTTTCTAATTCTTCTCTCCTTTGGGTTCATTCACGATCACAACGGAGAATAACACTAGTTCTAAAACTGAACTTTGTATGCTCTTTTCTGTTCTGAATCCTCTTATTTTCTTTGTTAAGTCGGAGGAGAAATTACTTTCCCACATTTTCTCATCGAAATTCTTGGGAGTCAATCTCTTTTCTCAACTTGATTTCATTTCGTTTCATGATCTTTTCAGTTTTTCTTAGGTTTGGACTGGAGTTGCAGTACAAAGTCTCACTATAGGCTTCATTTCTTCATAACTTCCCAACTGTCCCCCCAAGTTCAGTAAATTATCTGGATTTTGGTTGCATTATGGTTTTTTGTTTCCCTATATCTGGGTTAGTAGTTCAGTACCAGATGTGATTGGGCAGGGTCTTAGGGTTTATATCTAAGGTGAAAGGTCAGTGTCTCTCTCGTCTAGGGTTTATATCTAAGGTGAAAGGCCAGTCTCTCTCTCTCTCTCTCATTTTCTAAAGATTATCTTGATTCTGAAAAGGTGGTCTCTTTCTGGATTCTTCAGTTTATGCTATTCAGAAAAAGTGTATTCTGATGCCCTGGAAATGATTCTGAATTTAATAGCTATTGGTCAATTTTGAATCCTCATTTTCAGCACTCACTATATTTCTTCACCATCATCGGTTTGAATGCTTGTAGGACAGAAATTGCCAAGTCATAGTGAATTGAGGGTTTCAGTCCAGGAGGAAGAAGGGTGTGAGGATCGTGGAACATGGAAACTCCATGTCCATCTTCGTATTTTTCAAACTTGAACTTCTTGATGCAAGAGAGCAGGAGTACAAAATGGACTAAAGAAGAGAACAAGAAGTTCGAGAGAGCTCTCGCAATATACGACGAGGAAACTCCTGATCGGTGGCCAAAAGTGGCAGCGATGATCCCTGGAAAGTCGGTTTCTGATGTGATTAGGCAGTACATGGAATTGGAAGCAGATGTTGGCGACATCGAAGCTGGTTTGATTCCACTTCCTGGCTACTTGACCTCCTCTTTCACGCTAGAGTTGGTGGATAATTGTGGGTTCAATCTGTTCAGAAAGAGGTCTTTAACATGTCGATCTTCTGATCAGGAGAGGAAGAAAGGGGTTCCGTGGACAGAAGATGAGCACAGGTGAACTCTTTCTGTGACTATCCATTTAGGCTAGGAAAGCTTGTGTGTGTCCCTTTAGAACTTTAATGTTAAGTTGTCTGGAAAGTTGCTCTTTCTTTTCTGGTACAAGTATCAATCCAACCGAAAAACTCAAACTAAATTGTCTTACAAGGTTTAAATGAGTTGATCATTTAATGTTTCAAATTTTCTATTATTTTCTTTTGCTTTTGCAGCAACCACCAGAGAGGGTAATTTGCCAACTTCTATAGTGTTATGTTGTTCGTAACATGTTTGGCTTGGTGAAACTGCAGGCGGTTTCTAATGGGTCTTCAGAAGCACGGGAAGGGAGACTGGAGGAACATCTCGAGGAATTTTGTGATCTCTAAGACACCAACTCAAGTGGCAAGCCACGCTCAGAAGTACTTTCTAAGGCAGAACTCGGAAGGAAAAGATAAAAGGCGGCCCAGCATCCACGACATCACGACTCTCCATCTCGTGAACACTGGTCCATTGGGCGATGATGATAGTGAACTTCCTTCACTAAACAAGTCCACTCTGCTTAAAATGTCACAGAGGAAGAGCAAGTGGGATGAGTCTAGTGATGGAGCAGTGATGTTTTTTGGCTCAAATCATGGCGGCCCATTACTGCAGAGGAGTGCTCATCTTGGAGCTCATGTTGGACCTCTCAATTCTGTGTTTCAGATCCAATCCCCAAGATACCAAATTCATGGATGAGTCAGTGAACTGTGTAGCCATTAATGGTTCATAAAAGCTAGAATCCCAAAAAATAAATTCAGAAACACTCCAAGAATTCAAAATGATTCACATCCATGCGAATCATTTTAAATTCGGGAACTCTTTCTGGGCAAATTTTCTGGACTTGTAGAAGTGCTATCTTGTCATTTTCTTCATCAACTTTCAGTATTTAAAAATGTCATGTCTCGCTTCAATTTCTCAGTGAAAGGCCCTACAATTTGTCTCTCAACGTCCACTTCTCTTTCAAGATCCAACTAGTTTTAATATGGAGTCTCCTTGGGATGATTGGATAGATTTAAATACTCAAAAGAGAAATGATATTGACAAAAAAATTCAACAAAATTTACCTCTCCATACACTATGATTACCAATTTACTCTGTAGTTGTTAAAAAATCGTGGACTCCACAACATGAAACCCACAATTTATGCGAATATAAAATAAAACTAGAGAGTTAAAAACAATGAAGTGTCTCTAGCACTAATATAGCCAATTAGCCAATTAAGCAAGCGGGCATTTCATTGGGTGCTGCGGCCAAATTGGATGACTCACATAGCACGCCTTTCCACCATCCTTAGATTTATGCATCCAATTGGGCCAAGTTGACCAAACTTGATCACCATCAACCATTTGTCCAGTCTGAGTCTGCATTCCACTAATTTAAGCATCTTATGCTTCAATCCAATGGCTTGTGGTTTTCCATCTCTCTCTCTCTCCATGGGATAATTATTCAGTAGTTCTAGAATACCATTTGACGATCCAGAATACCATTTGACATTATTTACGTAATGCTCCTACTTAATAATATAGTGAAAAAAAACACGCCGAATCAAGTAATGTTAACCTATTTTTATAAGGTAGATGAGAGACAAATGATTGTCCTACTTGGTATGTATTAAACATTTTTATTTACCGAAAATCCCACGTAAACAATACCATGCGGTACTCGGAGAACCTAATACATTTTCTCACTAGCATTTTGGCTTCTTAGCCCTTATTTGGAATCACTAAGAAGCTAATTTTATTTTTTGCAAAAAAAAGTTAGCTTTTAAGCTGTAGTGTTTGGCATGTTTAAAAAGCTCACTAACTTTTTTTAATTTTTTTTCTAAAAAAAAAAAAACATATACACTTCTCAAACACGACAACTTTTTTTTAGTGAAATAACTATAATACCCTCAATTAAAAATTAACTTTACTTTCTACAATAAAAAGCCGTGACAATATCTCAAATATTACATCTTAAAAGTAAAACGTAAGGACATATTAGACATTTTAACAAAGAGCAAAAAAAAAAAATCTACCCTGAACAAATTATCCCAAACACTAACTTTTTTTTTTTTTTACAAAAAGTTAAATCTCTTAAAACCCAAATTTTTTAGCCCTCTCAAAGAGGGGTTTAGTCTTTGAAGATATCATTGCTTTTGTGATTCTTGAGCTTAGTTGCAACTCAACTGAACTCAAGGAATGCTGAAAGTTGGGATCACTTCTGTCTAGAAATATTGCATTCCAATTGCAGTTCTGTTCATGAAATAGAGCATCTAGCATTTGGCATAGGCAGAATCAAATTTATCTTAACCTTCCCTTGACCTTGGGAACAATTATAATTTTTTGCTACTCTCTAAAGGGGCTCCAAAAGTACAAGTGTTGAGATAAGCAAATTCCTGTACTGATCTCCTAGCAAAGAGGGGTTACATTTTGGTCCTCTCATATGGAGATTGTAGGGGAAGGGCCTGTGTGTCTAGTTGTCAATCCTTGGTTTACCATATCCTGTAACTGACTTTCCTAACAAGATTTAGAAAACGAAAAAGATCGATTGAAATCTTCACGTATTTTTTCAGATAAAGAAAATCTTTCCCACATGACGCTCTGAACCAATTATTGACCGTGTGGTGACAATGGTTTTTATAAATTATAACCCATTAAAGTTTGGAAAAAGGAAATTCTTTTCATTTGCTTCATAAAGTCCGATCGATCACTTTAAAGAAAGAAAAAACCAGAAAGAAATGAAAGCAAAAAAAAAAGAGGCAAGAGAGAATAGAAGATTTGAACTTTCAAAGATTTAAAATCTCATCGTGATGATGTTATTAAGAGGTAAAGTTCTCGGCAAACAGTAGTGATAGTAGTCTTTTTCCATATCCTGCAAGTGCATGCATTTTTACTGCTAATTAGTGTGCAACAACTATGCTAATCAAGTGCTAAAACAACTAGTCAATTTATCTTATACCATTCACAGCTAATTAGTCTGCAACAACTGTGCTAATCAATTGCTAAAAAAACTAGTCATTTTATCTTTATACCATTCACTTCTATTCATCTGGTCTATGAGGGTAGCTAGATCACTATCTGAATGTTTTTCATCTCCAAAAATAAGAAATAAACACAACAAATAGTGTCATAGGATATGACCAACCCGTCCTCCACAGTACAATATAGTTTGCTTTTTTCCATCCTCCACAGTACAATATAGTTTTCTTTTTTCCACCACGCACAACGTATGTATCTATACACTCATGGGCCGATCGCTGCTATTCATCTAGTCTATATGAGTGGCTAGATCACTACCTGAATGTTTTCCATCTCCAAAAATGAGAAACAAAATGAACAAATAGTGTCATCAAATATGTATGACCCGTCCTGCACAGTACAATATAGTTTGTTTTTCCACCATGCACAGCGTATATATCCATATACGCATGCTGACGTAATCCGTGTACGACTTCAATTTTTCTAGTTCTTCTATAAAAAGTCTTGTGCTATAAACTATAAAGGACCTAAGATACTGATATGACATTAGAATTGTTCCATCTTACTTGTGTTTGGACTAATTTTTTTTTAGGCTTTTTGGCTTTTGACTTTTTTTTATAAAAAAGTAAATGTAAAAAAAATGTATAAAAAGCTATCTGAGGCTAAACCAGTGAGCTTTTTTAAAGGCTTTTAAGCAAAAGATCTTAAAAAAAAGCTAGGCCAAACACGCTTGCCATAGTGGTTGGTAGAAGCACTATATTTGCTGCTACAACTATCACCATAAAAGCCTAGTGCTTGTCCATGTCGCATTCATGTATCCTTCACTAAACTGCACAGTAAGCACTAAAAAATACCCAAAGCAATATGAGCAATGTGCTTACCCTTATTCACACTTTCAGGTAAATGACAAAACTCTCTCAAATTTTCTATTACATTTCAAAAGAGCAGCCTTTCTGCAAGTTGTATAAGAAAGCACCATGGACACTTTATTCGAACTTTGATCAAACCTCAAAGCAGATCAAGATCACAAGCATGACCTAAAGCTTCTTTGGTTCCTATTTGAACATTGGGGAGAGAGAGAGAGAGAGAGAGAGAGAATTTTATTTTAGGTAAGGAAAGGAAATAAAATCTTAAAAAGTATTCCAGGTAATCAGTCACCAAATTGCATTGATCACCATTTCCATCAAGAACATCAATCAATAGGTATATTCTAGCCTTTGCAGAAGTTCTTCATTGGTCCTCGAAGATCCAAGGATTATTTTCCAATCGATTTTTTTTTTCATCTTATTTCATATGAAACAATGAAAGTGGGAATGATGTACACTATGGCCATGTTTAATAATCCGAATAGGATTAGATAGAATATGAGTAATAAGTAATACTGTAGGTCGCACATGCCATTTTATATTAGGGAATTATGGATAAAATTATGAATACTGTGAGAAATTTGATTTATGTTTAATTGTAGTGTGAGAAAATATGGGATAAAAATTGCAAGAGTTATCGCTGGCTACAGGGGCCTGGCACTAATAATCTCAGGAGTAGTCCGGGATTTGACGAACTATTAGTCAAAATCTCGCAATATAAACACGGAATTATTAATCCCACCAGACAAAATTTAAAAAGTGGACCCACATGCCCCCTTATCAAGTCCCAGTCCCTTTTAGTCCAGAATAACAAAAAAGCCCTCTATGGACAATAGAAGTCAGAACTTGGTTTGCCCTATTTTTATCTTCTATCAAAGCAAGTAGAGATGAGTTCAATTCCTATCTATTACTTTCTTGATGGCAATATTAATGCCCATTATGAAAGTAGTCACAAGAAAGAAAGGAAAGTAGTCACAAGAAAGAAAGGACCAGTTATCATGCTGCTGAAAACATTAAAGAATTAAATTACAAAAATTTCACTTCTTATATGGTGAGAATTACTCCATGAGTACTATACCTCACTATGAAATGGCAAGCTGGATCTGATGCCAGAAAGAGAAGGGGCCTGCAGGGAACAAAGCAAACAATGAGGCTATGGAAAGAGGGGAAAAAACAAGAAAAGAAGAGAAAGTTGTGAGTGTCTATCTTCAACAGCAACTATGAGGCTAGGAAAGGGGGGGAAAAACAAGAAAAGAAAGTTGTAGAGTGCCTATCTTCAACATGCACTGCTCATGAATTGACCTTTTCAGATACTGTTTGCTAGAAATTATTTTTGTGCTTTTAGTTTATAGTTCAGCAAAAAGTTTTAAAAAAATTCAAACAAGTGTGCTTATAACTTTTTTTCTTGTAGTTTCTGATTTTAAATCGACAAATACAAATTCTACTGCTTTAAGTTATAAGTTTATAATTGTAACAAACATTTGTAATTTCTGTTTAAAGTCAGAATTATATCCTTTTAATTGTGCTCTATGAGTTTATAATTTTAGCTACACCAAACATCCTCAGAGTACAGTTGATGGATGAAATCTTATAAGTTTATAAGATGACTGGAGATGACAATTAAAGATCTCCGCTTTGTTGGTGGACACGAGGTTGGTAAAAAACAGTGGAAATGTCTGGTGATGTAAGACATTTTCAGTTCAAGTTCAAAAATTGAGGAAGCAGATCCATGTTCCCTTTCAGTTGAAAACTAACTTCATCAACACATTTGGCTAACCAGCCAACTAAAAAACTGTCATGTCATGATGACCGGGAACTTAATATATGAATCAAAGCATTTGAGATTTTTGCCACGGTTGTTATCTACCTCTACAATCTTCATCCTCCTAGTGTTTTTCTTCTTCTTCTTCTTCATGCTCAACTTAAATCTTAAAGAGATCCCTGATAACCAAACCAAAATAAACCTTGAGTCCCTGATCCCATCCTATGAACAGGCTATTATGGATGATATAACCACCCAGAGATACCACCCACCCTGAAAACAAACCAATAAAACTGAATAGTATGCCAAACTCGTAGAATGTCCTATTCATAGAATAAACACACACACACACACAACACAATATATATATATATATATATATATATATATATATATATATA
>JAOTRH010038484.1:0-20390 GCA_034768845.1 Heliamphora exappendiculata
TCCTTTATTCTCTTCGTGTTCATTCCCATTTTTAGTACATAATGCTTGCTAACATGTTTCCTTACCTTTCAAGTTCATTGGGATCTCTAGATTAGCATAGAGGAGCTAGCTGGCACCAACTTGATGTAGAGTCAAGAGGTTGCCTAGACCCTCATTTTGCTTGATGGGCCATTCTATAGGGAGTGGTACCTCAATGAGCGTGTAGTTTGATAGTCCTTGGGGTGCCTATCCCGAAGATAGCTCCTACTGGGATGCATTAGACCAATGACCTTTCGTACAGCTGAGATTATTTATGCCATGATGGGTATTGACATTGCTACGTTGATCGAGGATGAGGATCGTGATTATACGGTCTTCGCTCGAGAGAGGCTTATATCGGCCATAAGAGCCCGTGCTGCTGTGCGAGGTCCTCCTCCTGCTGCCCTTGGTCCTTGTTGAGCTGCCTATCCCAAGTTATCTTGGACATTGGACACATTTGTGGATGGGAACCTTCATCAGAGTCAAATTTCGGAGCCGGCGGCAGAGGAGCTACGCCTTCCTCCCAGCGTGGAGCAAGTACAACATCATTCCCTTCCTTTTTTACTTCTCATATTGCCTTTTATATCTACCTGTACTGATGTGATCACTTTCTTGGCAGCTTCCCCAAGAGTGGGGTGAGGAGTGCCTTCGACTCATTACCGGTCTGAAGGTGCTGGTCCCCTACTAGGACAGTGCTTTCTGAGTTTATGGCATATAGCCACATGTTCCCCGGGGTAGCCTACTACAGTAAATGCTTCATTTTTCTTTGTTTACCTTTCTACACATTTCATTTTGTTCATGTATGTTGTTATCTGATATAGCCCTTTCTCCCTTCAGTGTGGCCGGGGTAGGGGTTCGAGGACTCATGGAGGTCATGTGGCACCAGCTGTACCAGTTGCACCTTCTGTAGGGATTTTTGCGTTTGCTACTGTTGCTTCATCATCTAGAACCCAGAATTTCTGTGCTGCACAGATTGCTTCTAGCTCAGAGGTAGCAGAGGAGACTAGGTCGACATCTAGAGAGTTATCCCAAGGAGGCTCTGTGGTCCTGAGGAAAAGGACCCGGCGAGAGTGATCACCCTGCTGTTGTCCCGCTACTGATTTCCTTCTTTCTCTTTTTACATTACATGGAGGCCTGTGTACCTATTCTTCATTTGGTCCTACGTGGCCACTGTTATATATAATTCGATACACTTGTTCATACATATTACTATAATACATTACTTATGATGGATGGAGCCTTCGTGCCCCTTGGTTTACATTCTTTGACCTATCATGGATGCATGTTATTTCTTTCATTTTTGTATGGAAAAAACTTTTGATTACTTGGATATGATTATTATGCATGATATATTGCTTGTGAGTTGATATCTTGCCTTGTAAATCCATTTTCATAATGCAAGTTGTTAATAGGGTCCTGACAAGGATTTGCGCATGTTGACACAAAAAAGGCATGCTATCAAATTTTTTGCACAAAAAAAGTTGCGGTCGTGAGGAATGATCTCACGGCCGTGGGTGCCAAAAGTGGCGGCCTAGAGTTTGGGAGTTCATAGCCGTGAAGTTTAAGAGTGGTCGCGACTTTGGAAGATAACGACCGTAAGAAAAAGGTGGCGGCCGTTAGAAAGATTTTTGGCGCAAAACTCAAAGAAGATTTTGTGGTTCTCTCCATTTTTGGCTCTATAAATGGGGCCCCCTATTCTAGGCCCCACTGTTCTAAATATTCTATATTTCCTTTATCTTCTACATGGCCCACTCCTATAACAACTCTCTTTTGGCTTAGATGGGTGACTTTTCCTCGATCGAACATAAAAACTTTCTCTTCTTCGGTCTAGATGCGTTGTTCTCCCTACGGACCATGAGGATCGATTGACATCTTTTGAGAAGAGCTTCCCAGCTATGGGATCCTAATGTGCACATGTTCCTGTTCGGGTATGAGGAGTTGTGCTCGACGGTGGAGGAATTTTACGCCATCCATGAGATCTCGTCTCGAGAGGAGGTCATAGTTCCTACTCCCTTCCCGAGTCCCATGGATCAATTGATGCAGCTCTGTGACAATTCCAAATGTGAGGCTTCACTCATCACCCATAATGGATTCCTTAACGTGGCACGGATCATAGACCGTTTCGGACCTCAGGGTTCTCTTATCGACTTCTTTTATCTCTAACGTTGGTATGCCCTTTGTATTTACTTATTGGCCAATTAGCTTTAGAGACCTTCTGACGGGCGAGCTAGTTCTTCTTTGGTAGACGTGGCCTATCAGATGCACAAAGGCCGGGACCCCATTTCGCTAGTCCTTGCTGAGAAACTTCTTGGCCTTGGCGCGGTCAACACTATGGGTGCCCCTTATTTTGCGGGAAGTGCTCTTTTGCTGCAGGTGGTTGTTGGAGGCAATACTGCCAAGATCATTATTTTTGTAAACGATTTTCGATAAAAAATTAACTGGATGGGCAAATGCCGAAACGGGCTCCAAATAAAACTTTTGATGAGCAACGATTAAAATAAAACACGTGCAACCAAAGTTAATTTAGAAGAATATTTTTTGTCGATCTAACCTTCAACTACGACTTGATTCCGAGTTGAAGCTGCTTTCAGATCTTCTACTGTATTCCCGTATGCGATCCTCGAACGTAGTGTGCGCTACGAACTATCGAGAACTCGTACCTGTAGAACCCAGATATATTTAGTCTTGAGAGACAAAATATAATATATCAATCATATTATGTGAAATTGGTTCAGCTTACCCGCATATATATAGGGCTATAGCAGAGACCTGGGGAGTAATTATGAGTAAAACTTATAGTGGAATATAGATACCTACTAGTGGTTTCTGTAATTATGGAAAGACGTAATGATTTCTGTAATTTCCATAAAATACTGAATTACAGTTCACACCACTAAAAAACTATAATTACAGTCTAACTCATAATCTCATGACCTTCTTGCATTGAGCTCCTGTTATTAAATACTTACCATTTCTCCCCACGTTAAGATTTTCGATACTCGCCAATTAAATTTAATTACTGACAATTTAATTTAATCGGCATATTGATATTCCTTAAGCCCTTCTGCTTAACTTATTTGACCGCCGGATAATCAAATCCACCTATAGGGTTTGACCTGATCAAAACTTATAAGCATCCTTAAGGGGGTATCGTCAATCCTGATCTATCGAGACGTGGATTCCGTCAATAATTAATATTTGCCATATAAATAATATCGCTATCACCTCATCAGGAGTATAGACCCATATATGATCGCAAATCAATATATGCAAATCAATAATTATTTCAGGATTAAGAAGATAAACACTATTCATAATAACATTGGGGTGTGATTTAATTTATATAGTCAGTATAAAATTAATTACCCAAAATATCCTGTTCAATACAAACAAAGTGTATTAGCACAGAGAGTTGGAACAATAGACGACGCTATTATTTGTTCCCCGTAACCAAGACAGGTCTACTAAAACTCTGTGCCACAATCGTACTGATGGTATATTTATTTCCATCTAAATTGTGAACATAAAACTTATATTCTGTAAGAATCTAAAATCTAATCTTCTGTGTGTAAGCCATACCTTACACACTAGATTAAATACTATACATAATATCGGACATCTATGCATAATATTAAAGAAATGATACACATACATTACTCATAAAGATTCCCATAAAAGAGAAAATTAATTAAATATTAAAAACATGATTTTCAGTAAACAACCTTAACAATCTCCTACTTATACTCAAAACCTTGTTACTATACATCTGACTCCCATGCCCTCTACATGACTATCAAAAGTCTTAGCCAGTAAGCTCTTTGTAAAGAATTTGCAAGGTTGGCTCCTTATGAAAGCTCTATGTTTGACTAAAAATCTGAGTTTGTATACTACAGAGGTACTAAACTGTCTGCTTGCTAAACCAACATATAATCCTTAGTCCTTTTTCGATACTTGATTATATATTCTTTACCACAGCCCAATGCTCCTGCCTTGGGTTATACTAATATCTCCTAACCATGCCAACGATAAAGAAAATGTTGGGACTAGTGCAAAGTATAGAATACATGAGGCTTCCTACTGCCGATGCATAAGGAACCTCATTCATCCTCTTTATCTCATAAGGTGTCTTAAAACACTGATCTTTGGATAGAGTGATTTTATGCCTAAAAGGGAGAAACCCTTTCTTGAAATCCTGTATGCTAAAACGAGAAAGGATATCATCAATATACTTTGCTTGTGATATGACCAACATCTTTTGTTTCCAATCCCGTACAAGCTTGATCCCAAGGATGTAACTAGCTTCTCCCATGTCCTTCATATCGAACTGTCCAGATAACCATATTTTAATCATAGATAATGCACCCACATCATTTTCTATGAGCAAGATATCGTCTACATAAAGTACTAGGAAGATCACAACGCTTCCTTTACGGTTTTTGAACACACATGACTCATCTGGATTTTGATAAAAATCACAAGATTTACTGGCTTGATAAAATCGAGTGTTCCAAGACCTCGATGCCTGCTTAAGTCCATAAATGGATCTCTTAAGCTTGCACAGTATTTGCTTCTGGCCCTTTGCAATAAATTCGTCTGGTTGTATCATATAGATATACTCATTAAGATTTTTGTTAGGCAAATCTGTCTTAACGTCCATTTGCCAGATTTCATAATCGAAATGTGCGGTAATGGATAAGAGAATTCGGATAGACTTAAGCATGACTATCGGCGAAAAGGTTTTTACATAATCGATCCCTTCTTTCTGAGTGAACCCTTTAGCAACAAGCTTAGCTTTAAAGGTTTCAACCTTTCCATCTGCTCCACTCTTCCTCTCGTAGATCCACTTGCATCGAATGAGTTTTATCCCTTCGGGTGGTTCTACAAGTTCCCATACCTGATTTGAATACATAGATTCCATCTCTGAATTCATAGCCTTTTGCCAAAGATATGCATCTTTATCGTGAAGTGCTTCATTGTAGTTAGAGGGCTCAGTATCTAGTTCTGTCGGGATCCTGTCAAAAGACTCTCCCAAGAACATGTACTGATCAGGTTGATGAACAATCCTCCCACTACGACGAGGCACTACCTGTGTCTGTGTACTAGTAGTAATACGCTGTGCAGAATCAGAATCCTATGCATCAATACACTGTTCTTGATTTACACCTATCCCGATAATCCTCCCACTACGACGAAGTATGGGATATTAGTGACTGGTAGCAGATAAACCTTTGAGTTCATTAGAAGTAGAGGCACTTGCAGTCTGTGAATCTTGCTTAGAGGGTAAGATTATCAAGAGACCCTTTTCGGCCAAAGGCTACAGTGCTAAAGAACCGTTGAAGCTGGTTCATTCTGATGTATGTGGTCCTATGAAAATCCGGGCAAGAGTTGGCTTTGAGTACTTCATCAGTTTCATTGATGACTACTCAAGGTATGGATACATTTACCTGATGCACCGTAAGTCTGAATGCTCTGAGAAATTCAAAGAAATCAAGGCAGAGACGGAGAAGCATCTTGGTGAAAGTATCAAATCACTACCATCTGACCATGGTGGGGAATATCTCTTTGAAGAGTTTAAAGATTACTTGCATCAGAGGGGATTACATCCCAGTTGACTGCACCTGGCATTCCACAGCAGAATGGTGTGACAGAAAGAAGAAATAGGACTCTTATGGAGATGGTAAGGTCAATGATGAGTTATTCAGGTTTACCTGATTCGTTTTGGGGACTAGTTTTAGAGACAGCGGCTTACATTTTGAACTTGGTACCTTCTACTCCCACAGAATTATGGACCGGGCATAAGCCTAGTCTAAAACACATTTGAATTTTGGGGTATCCAGTACATGTGCTGAAAGGGAACGCGGGTAAGTTAGAACCGAGGATGAAAGTCTATTTCTTTTTAAGGTATCCCAAGGGAACGAAGGTTGGTCTATTTTATAACCCTAAGGATTAGAAGGTCATTGTTAGCACCAATGCCCAATTCTTGGAAGAGGATTATATTATGGATCACAGGCCCAATAACAAAATTATTCTGGAAGAACTGAGAAAAAATACCAGTAGAACGGAAGATGAACCACAAGTCACTGATATTTCATCACCTCGTCGTAGTGGGAGAATTATTGGGCAGGTGCAAATCAAGAACAAGATGCAGATGCACAGGTTTTAGATTCTACACAGCCTATTACTTGTAGTACACAGACACAGGTAGTGCCTCTTCGTAGTGGAAGGGATATTCATAAACCTGATTGGTATATGTTCTTAGGAGAGTGGTACGACAAGATCCCGGTAGAACTGGACACCAAGCCCTGTAACTATAATGAAGCACTACAAGATAAAGATGCAGATCTTTGGCAAATGGCTATGAATTCAGAGATGGAATCTATGTATTCTAATTAGGTCTAGGAGCTTGTAGAACCACCCGAAGAGATAAAACTCATTAGATGCAAGTGGATCTACAAGAAAAAGAAAGGAGCAGACGGGAAGGTTGAAACCTTTAAAGTTAGGCTTGTTGCTAAATGGTTCACTCAAAAAGAAGGGATCGATTATGAGGAAACCTTTTTCCCAGTAGCCATGCTTAAGTCTATCTAGATTCTCTTATCCATTGCCGCACATTTCGATTACGAAATATGGCAAATAGACGTCAAGATAGATTTCCTTAACGAAAATCTTGATGAGTGTATCTATATGATACAACCAGATGGATTCATTGTAAAGAGCAAGGAGCACATGTTATGTAAGCTTAAGAGATCTATTTATGGACTTAAGCAGGCATCGAGGTCTCAGAACACTCAGTTTGATCAAGCTATAAAGTCTTATGGTTATGGTTAAAGTCCGGATGAGTCCTGTGTGTACAAGAAGCGTGACGAAAGCGTGGGAATTTTCCTGGTATTTTATGTAGACGATATCTTGCTCATCGGAAATGATGTGAGGGCATTATCTACGGTTAAAGTATGGTTATCTGGGCAATTCGATATGAAGGACTTGGGAGAAGCTAGACACATCCTTGGGATCAAGCATGTGTGAGATCGAAAACAAAGGATGTTGGGCTTATCACAAGCAAAGTATATCAATGATATTCTTGCTCGTTTTAGCATGCGGGATTCCAAGAAAGGGTTTCTCTCTTTCAGGCATGGAATCTGTGACGCTCCGAATTTTGAAAACGTAAATATTTGTGATTTTAATTTATTTTCTTTTAGAAGGAAAAATAAGAGCAAAATTTTTTTTTCAAAACACAAATACTAATAATCTTAAAGAAAAAATTCATAAACTTCCAATAGAAATAAGGTTACAAGTCTTACATTCTTCCAAAATGGACTAACAATTCTAGCACCGAAACAAAAATCTAAAGGCAATTATCAAAGTGCACGAGTCTCGGGGACTTGACTCCATCTTCCTCCTGCAGTGACTTCTCTTCTCCGACTTGTTCATCTTGATCATCATCCTGAATCGTACCTTCGTCTTCTTGTTCTATTGTGTTATCTGGCATTTAAAATGCCATGAGCTACAAAGCCCAGAAGAAACAACCTATACCCCACTACTCTAACAATTATAGCATCGTACAACAAGTGCAACTTACATCTTAAATGTTAAGTAAAACAGGTTAATGATGGTATGAACAATAGATAAACAAGGAATAGAGCAACATAGGCTAAATGCATGTTATATGATCATGAGAATGAAAGATATAAGATATAATTCTTCAATAGAGATTAAAATTTCCCGTTCTCACCAAGAGAACATACCCAAATTATACAACACTTTCCACAAGTGAGTACCTAACACCACGACACCATTTGCGCACCCATGCGTTATGCCTTCCATCACCCCTCCCCGTTATCTATACGCTCCCGCTCTACTACTTGTATGCGGCTAAAGACGTTAGACCAGTTCTTCAATTGCGTGCGAAAGGTCAGAAAAGGTGTGGAACGACACAAGACGGCTCATGACACAATGGACCCTCCCTCATCACCATATTCTTTAATAATTTTTTTTCCACAAACCCAAGAATTGATGAAGAATGCGATGACGTGCTTAATAGATATACAAGACATATAATAGGATGTTAACACTAGTTACCAAAATCTACACCTATTCAACATTTAGTCGAACTTCACAATGCTTAATTCCATCGAATTTAAATATATAAGATTTAATTGAAACATACAAAATAAGTCTAGCTATGTCAAATAAAATGATTATTTTTCGGCTCTTTAAAAAAAAGCTACTGGACATCAATTTTCTTGTCGACATGCATGATAGGATTTTAGTTGAAGAATGATATAAAATAATAATAGAGAACTAAGGGATTACATTCCTTCCTTAGAGTTGTTAAACGAGAAGATGAAAATGTGAGAATATGGATCGATCTCCTCAAGTGCGGCCTCCAACACTTCATTTTCCTCTCTCTCTCTCTTCCCCCTTTTTTTACTTTACATTACTAAGTATTTGAGAGAAATGTGTAGGTAGATCATTGAAAGTGATCAAAGCTCATATATATAAATAGTGGTGTAGGCTAGTGGTGCAATGTATTTACCACCATTAAAGCCAATCATCTTTGGACTAGGTTCTTCTAATCAAATTAATGTAACTAAAGTAGATTAATGTATCTAATGTATTTTAAATACATTAACTGGTTAATGTATCTAATGTATCTTAAATATATTAACATACAATATGTCTTAAATACATTAACTAATGTATGTTAATGCATCTAATGTATCTTAAGTACATTAACTAATGTATGTTAATGTATCTGGTGTATATTAAATTAATATATTTAACATATCTTATGTTTATTAATGTATCTAGTGTATCTTGTTATCCACAAATATTATTAATGTATCTAATGTATATTAATATATCTAATGTATATTAATGTAACTTATGTATATTAATATATCTTTTTATCCACTCTAATTTTTTTTATATTTAAATTATATATATATATATATATATATATATATTATTTTGGTTGATTATTATCAAAATAGAAGGATAATTAGTGATTCCTTTAACATAAAAATTTTGTGGTACTTTATTGTATGTAAAATTTGAGATTTTATGTTTCATAGTTAGGGCATGAATTATAATTAATTATATATATGTAAAAAAAATTCAAGTTATTACAATCTAATCCCCTAAAAAATAAAATTTCATCCTGAAAATTGAAGTGGTACCTTTCAAATAGTTGAGGGTAGTTGGCTCGCATGCCATCCTCTCACTCCCAATTCAGCACGTTAGGTGAATGGGCTAAGTACTTTCCAAGTTATGAGACATGGAACACGTGTATTGCGCTAGTTGTGGGGGTAGAGCTAAATGGTATGCGACTTCTCCGATTTTTTGCAGAATTTCAAATGGACCAATGAATCGAGGGAATAGCTTTTCCTTTTTCCCAAAGTGAACTATTCCTCTTTGAGGTTGAATCTTTAAGAACACGTGATCTCCGACTTCAAAGGTTAGAGGTCGAGACCGTTGATCGGCGTAACTTTTCTGTCGACTTTGAGCGGTAGCAATTCGTTCATGTATCAACTGAATCTTTTGAGTGGTTTCTTGAACAATTTCTGGTCCTAACAGGCTGGTTTCTCCTATGTCAGTCCAACAGATCGGTGAGCTAGATGGTCGTCGGTATAGTGCTTCGTAAGGAGCCATGCCAATGCTAGCTTGATAACTGTTGTTGTAAGCGAACTCTACAAGTGGTAGATGTCGCTCCCAATCTCCCTTGAAGTCCAGTACGCATGCCCTTAGCATATCCTCGAGTATCTGAATGGCCCGTTCTAATGGTCCATCGTTCTGAGGATGAAAGGCTGTGCTGAAACATAACTCGGTTCCCATAGCCTTTTGTAAGCTTCCCCAAATACGCAAAGTGAAACGCAGATCACGATAAGATACAATTGATACTGGTACTCCATGAAGTCGAATGATCTCCCGGATGTATAGTTGGACTAACGAATTCGAGCTATCTGGCTTCCTTATTGATAAAAAGTGGGCACTCTTAGTAAGCCGATCTACCACTACCTAGATAGTGTCCGGTCCTCGAGGTGACATTGGTAGACCGATTACGTAATCCATTGTAATGTGCTCCCATTTCCATTCGGGTATTGGTAGGGGTTGAAGTTGTCCACCCAGTCGTTAGTGCTCGGCTTTTACTTGTTAATAAATAAGACATCTGGCGATGAATGCAGCGACGTCCATTTTCATCCCACTCCACCAGTATTGCCGCTTCAAATCCTTGTACATCTTGTTGCCTCTGGGGTGTATTGCAAATTTTCATTAGTAAAAGCTTTCTAGAACTTCAGTTCATAATGTATCAACATTGAGCACATAGATTCTATTTGAAAATCGTAGACTTCCGTCAGGGTGAACTTTCCTGGGAGTTGGTGTATCACCAGTGGTATGAAAAGATTTAAGAAAAGCGGTCCCTTGATCAGATCTTTGTGCTTCGAGAATTTTGTGAAGTAGCGAGGGAAAAACTGTGATAGGGAACTTACACGTGTGAGGATCATTGTCAGAGTCTATTTGAAGTTCACTTAAGGTGTTCATCATTTTCCACTTCTCAATTGTAAGGTTGGCCACACTCACATTGGTTTTTTTTTCTACTGAGAGCATCGGCCACAACATTAGCCTTCCCAGGGTGGTAGGACAAAGTGAACCGATAATTCTCAAGGTACTCCATCCATCTTTGTTGCCGCATGTTCAGCTCATTCTGAGTAAAAAGATGTTTGAGGGTTTTATGGTTTGGGAAGACTTCGAATTCTTCTCCGTACAGATAATGACTCCATTGCTTCAAAGCGAACACCACTGCTGCTAGTTCAAGGTCATGGGTTGGGTAATTCCTTTCGTGATTCTTCAATTACCTTGATTTGTATGCCACTACTATGTTATCTTGCATCAGAACACACCCTAAGCCTTCCTTGGAGGAATCACAATACATAGTGTATCCCTTATCTTTCTCCAGAATGATAAGGATCGGTGCACTTGTCAATCGCGTCTTAACCTCTTGGAATGAGGCCTCACACTCCTCATTCCATAAAAACTTCACTCCCTTCTACGTCAATCGTGTCATAGGCCTGGCTATCTTAGAAAAGTCTTGAATGAATCACCTGTAATATCCTGCTTATCCCAGGAAACACCTTATCTCAAACACGTTCTTAGGTTGCTTCCACTCTAATACTACCTCTACCTTAGCAGGATCTACTGCCACTCCTTCCTTCAAAATAACATGTCCCAAAAACTTTACTTCCTTTAGCCAGAACTCGCACTTGTTGGCCTTCCCGTATAATTGATTATCTCGCAAGGTCTATAATACAATTCTCAGCTGTTGTTCATGTTCTTCTTCTGAGGCTCAGTAGATTAGGATATCATCAATGAAGATGACGACAAAGAGGTCCAAGTATGGGGTGAAAATTTTATTCATGAGACTCATGAAAATTGCGGGTGCATTTGTTAACCCAAATGGCATCACCACAAACTCAAAGTGTCCATATCGAGTGCGGAAAGCCATTTTGGTTATGTCTTCATTCTTGACTCGCAACTGATGATAGCCCGAACGTAAATCAATCATCGAGAAGACCTTGGACCCTTTTAACTTATCAATCAAGTTGTCAATTCTCGGAAGAGGGTATCGATTCTTAATCGTCACTTGGTTCAATCACCGGTAATTGATGCACATTCTCAATGAACTGCCCTTTTTTACGAATAGTGCTGGGGCTCCCCATGGTGAAGTGCTTAGTCGGATAAAACCCTTGTTGAGAAATTCTTGTAACTGGGTTTATAATTCCTTGAGTTCAGTTGGGGCCATATGATGAGGTGGCATGGAGATTAGGGTAGTACCTGGTTGGAGTTCAATACCGAAATCCACGTCACGAGTAGGTGGTAGCCTAGATAACTCGGCTAGAAAAACATGAGGGAACTCACAAACTACCCTTGGGAGTTCCATCTCAGGTTGGGTTTTGGGGTTTAAAGTAAGGGTTGATAACCATCCGGCTAAAGGAATGGTTTTGATTAGCTTGAACTCCCTCATTAGGCAAGTTAGGATTGCAATACTGAAAATTAGGTTTTTAGTATTTAATTTTATTTTAATAAAATTAATTTTTTATTTTATAAGAATCTTTATGAGCAATATATATATATCATTTATTTGTTATATATGAATGTCTGATATTTTGTATAGTATTTAATCTGGTGTGTAGAGTACGGCTTACACACAGAAGACTATATTTGAGGTTCTTGCAGAATATAAGTTTTATGTTCACAGTTTAAATAGAAATAGGCATACCATCGGTACGATTGTGGCACAAAGTTTTAGTAGGCCTGTCATGGTTACGGGAAATAGATAATAGCGTCGTCTACTGTTCCGACTCTTTGCGCCAGTACACTTTGAGTGTATGGAACGGGACATTTGGGGTAATTAATTTCGTACTGACTACAAGTTATATAAATTAATTCACACCCCAAGGTTATTATAAATAGTGCTTATCCTCTTAATCCAAAAATAATTATTGATTTGCATACATTTAATATTCGTTGTTTTGATTCATTAGAGGGTGCGATCTTATATGGGTTTATATTCCCGGTGAGTTGGATAGCGATATTATTTATTTGGCAAATATTAATTATTGACGGAATCTACGTCCCGAAAGATCGGGATTGACGATACCCCCTTAAGGATGCTTATAAGTTTTGATCGGACCAAACCCTGCAGGTGGATTTAATTATCCGGCGGTCAAATAAGTTAAGCAGAAGGATTTAAGGAATATGAAGATGCCGATTAAATTAAATTGTCAGTAATTAAATTTAATTGGCGGGTATCGAGAATCTTAACATGGGGAGAAATGGTAAGCATTTAATAACAGGAGCTCATCGCAAGAAGGTCTTGAGATTATGGGTTAGATTGCAATTATAGTTCTTTAGTGGTGTGAACTGTAATTCAGTATTTTATAAAAATTGCAGAAACCGCTGCGACTTTCCATAATTGTAAAAATCACCCATAGGTATCTGTATTCTACTAGAAGTCTTACTCATAATTACTCCGAACGTCACTACTATAGCCTTATATATATGCGGGTAGGCCGAATCAGTTGAGATTGATTTTCATATCATTCTTGATATATTGTTTTTGTATTTTAAGACTTAAAAATATATTGGGGTTTTGCCGGTACGAGTTCTCGAATGATCGTAGCGCGCACTACGTTTGAAGATCGCATAAGGGAATACGGTAGAAGATCTGACAGGAGCTTCAACTCGGAATCAAGTCGTAGTTGAAGATTAGATCTACAAGAGGTATTCTTCTAAATTAACTTTGGTTGCACAGGTTTTATTTTGATCATTTTTCGTCAAAAGTTTTATTTGGAGCCCGTTTCGGCGTTTGCCCGTCCAGTTAATTTTTTTACCCAAAATCGTTTTACAAAAATAATGATCTTGGCAGTATTGCCTCCAACAAATTGGTATCAGAGTCGTTTTGTTTTTTGTTTACGGTTTATCGGGGCCGGGTAGATTTAGAACTGTGCTAACTTTGTTTTGCAGGCGTTATAATCCCGGTTCTATGATCATCTATTTTTTCATGTTTGATTGAATGGTTTGAATGGATGATGATTTAATTAATTTTTAATCACAGGGGTTGACCGTGTTATATTAATTCTTTTTTAGATCGAATGTGAGCCTACGGGCCATAGGTTTCGATGTAAAATATTTTTATGTTCTTTAAGTTTTTTTTTCTAGTTTATTATAAAGAAAAAAAATAAGAACAAGTATGGAAGTATTGGCGGTGGATGGCGGCCGCAACCGGCGGTGGTTCCGGTTCCGGTGGTTTAACTTCGATAAACAACTCGAACCCCTCAGCTGATCAAATAAGTTCTCTATCCTCGGCATCAAATATTTGTTCTTCACTGTCACCTGGTTTAACTTCTGGTAATCAATGCACAAACGTAAGGATCCATCCTTCTTCTTGGTAAACAGAGAAGGAGCTCCCCACGGAGAGGTACTCAGATGTATAAAACCCCTCTCCAGTAGCTCCTGAAGCTGTACCTTAAGCTCACGCAGCTCAGCGAGTGCAAACCGATAAGACGGTATAAAAATGAGAGCAACTCCGGGAACTACGCAATAGAGAACTATACCTCCCGGCTCGGCGGTAACTCAAATAGATCACCAGAAAAGACATCAGGATAGTCGCACACCGCCGGAGGTAACTCTCCTCGAACCCCTACCTCCTCATCCAACATAAGATCTACGAAAAGGAAACTCAGGTTGCCCTGGTTTCGCACAGAACTGGGCAAAGACCTCAAACCCTCGTCTAGGTCTCCCACAAAGCAGAAATGATCTCCCGCCAGTGTACAAATTGTCACCCTCCGTCGATCGCAATCGATAAAGGCACGATAGGTGGTCAGCCAGTCCATCCCTAGAATGACAACAAATGCAGTCATGTCTAGAATAACAAAGTCAAACTCTAATCAACGACCGACGACCTCCAATACACATGATCTACAGACGAGACTCACTTTCACACTCCCACTGACTGGGGTCTCTACACACAAGGTACTACCCAACCAATCCATCTCTAACCCCAAAGCATTTGCAAAAGTAGTAGATATGAACGAATGTGATGCTACAGTGTCGATAAGAACACTGGCCCATGATCTGAAGACTAGAAGAGTACCTCTGATCACGGAGGTGGTAGCAATAGCGTCGGATGAAACTGGTGCTCTAGAATAACTAGGCTCTGCAAGAACGTAAGCTCTAGCTGGTCCACTACGGCTCTGAACTGCCGGCTGTCTACCTGAATGCACTGATGCACCCCCCCCCTCTGTAAATCTGGATGTTTGAGCTTTAGGCTGTGAATACATCTGTCTCCCCTAGCCTGATGGAACAGCTGGTGCGCTTACTGTACTGCTCACACTCCCTCCTCCGAGGTAGTCCCTGCGGATATGCCCTGACTGGCCCCATTTCTTGAGCCTGTGACGGCGACTGTGCCTGAACATGCATGGTACTACGGCACTTTGCTACGCAGTGTCTTGGCCGCTGGCATCTGTGACAAAGAGGCCCTCTCTAATCTGACCTTCCCGTTGAGGCTACGGGAGGCGTGGATGCAGATGACTAGGGCGGATACGACCCCACTGGATGCGAACTCGGACCTAATGTCCGTTAGCGCTTGTTCTCCCTGCGCCCCTGCTCCTATGAGCGTCCCCCACCTTGCTGTCCCCGACTATCTCTGTCTCGGCACGTCTCATTCAGAGTATCATCCACCTTCATAGCAGTCTCCACCAGCTCTGTAAAGACTTGCATCCTGAACGATGCCACTCTATCTTGGATAGCGGGCCTCAAACCCCTCTCGAACCGTTTTGCACGGAAATCATCAGTAGGTATAATCTCTTGTGAAAATCTAGATTGGCTAGTGAACTCAACCTCGTATTCAAGCACTATCATCGTCCCCTGCGTCAGAAACAGGAAGTCCTCTCTGTAGCGGTCCCTTAGAGTCGCTAGAAAGTATTTTTCCAGAAATACCTTCGTGAATGCATCCCAGGTGCCAGCCACTGTGGTCTTGGAAAACTTCCACCACATATGAGCACTCCCTCTCAGCTGGAAAGTGGCACATATAACCCTCAAATCATTTTCCTCAATCTAAAGCGAATCAAGGATCCTGGTAAGCAGCTCTAGCCATTCGATGGCCACCATGGGATTAGGATCCCCAAAAAAGGTAGGAGGGTCCAAGTGGCGAAACTCGCGCTTCGCAACCGTCGCCCTCGGCTCTGGTACACTCTCCCTACCCCTAGTGGCCTTAGCCAGTTGCCGGATGGAGCTGACCATCTCATGCATTAGAACTCCCTCAACAACAGGTCCTTGGGATGCATTAGCATCCAAAATATCTAGGACTGTAACGTTCCTTTTTCCAGAACCATAGCCACGGCCTTGACCTCGGCCTCGTCCTCCCCGCGTGGACATAACTCTATACGAAAGCAACATAACAGGAAAAGAATCCATACAACATGTTATTGCTAGCGTAAAAGACAGATAAACATGTTAACACATAGCTACGTAATACCATGTCATCACATATCTCACATACTTAGGAGAACCAACAAGAAGGACTTGTCACTCTGAACAACCTACTCAGATTCCTTGCTAGAAATCACGTCCATGAAATGCGTCTCTAACATGGCTCCCAAGTATGTTAATCCAAATGCCCGAAGGCAAGACTAATCCATCATAAGGTCCAACCTCCATACCCACGTATACACCACAAGCTATCATGCTATATTAGGAAAACGCTGTAACACATGCAATCAAGCACACATACATCCTCACAAGGTGATGTACCCTCTTTCTCATGGCTCATAGGTATTCGAACCCAGAGCTTTGATACTAAGTTGTCACGCCCCAATCATCCGGGTCACGCGAGAGCCCACAAAAACCCCCATTTAAGAAAAATAGGTTTTTCATAGTTGGAAATCAAATACAACATTTGGATAAAAGATTCCCAAGTTCAACTCTCATAAAACTGTAAACATGCATTCTCATACATGAATAAGCATATCGCCAAAAGGCATACAAAACCTGCCTAAACAGGCATCACATGTAAAAGTATATGTCTCAAAAAGGAAAAACTACAGCAAGTCTTCCATCTCCTCTGCAAGTAGGTCAACTCCTCACGCTCACCTTAAAAAGATTTTACAGCAAAAAATCCCACACCGTGAACCGAAGTCCAATAGAAAATAGACTGTAAACTGTAGTACAGGTCACGCAATCATATGGTGGGAGCTAACTAAACCACAAAGCCACAAAGGTTTTTCTCTCAAAAACCAATAGTTTTCCATCCTTGAAACTATGCATATAACCTGACAGATATCATGCCACGGTTAAGGAAAAGCATTAAAACACAACATTCTCCACTCGGGACACACAGTCGAGGAGATACAGTAAATGTAATCCTATGTACTGACTTTGTCAACTCAAGATAAAGGCAACAACTATAGACTCTCGTCCATTACCCTAAACCCACAGGCTTGGTAATGACAAGCTCTACACGAAGTCACGACAACGTACTCAATTTATGGGATGAGAGCTTGAGGGTCCAGAGGACCAACGGGCACTAACCCAAAGGTACAGATCACCTACGCTGCGCACATTTCCAGACTTACACCGAGGAGCAATGGAAGCCCAACTCAACTAAACCCACTGTTACGGTACATCTATGGATAAATATTTCAAAACCAACCCACAAACAAATATACAACACATGTATATATCAGGGATCAAATCCATGAACTATGGAGATCAAACAAAACATGTAAAAACATGATTTTCACCAAAACATTTTGAAGTCGAGACTCAACCCCACGGGCTAGCTCCAGACCTTCACGAACACGTTTGAAAAGTTTTCCCAATACTCCATTTTCAAACCAACCTTTTGAAAATCTCCAGTAACCCTTTTTGAAACCATAGAATTTCATAGAAACCTCGGATAAACATCACACGAGGAAAACTTGAACCAAAACACATCATTTTCCAAAACAACCCAGGTTCAGTCGATTGGACTCACCCTCAAGTCGACTGAAAAACACACTGGAAATGAGAACCCAAAACAGAAGCCATTTCAGTCGACTGACCTCTCAGGTCCAGTCGACTGAACCTCCCAAATGATGATCCAATCGACTGAACCAGCCTAGATCATGTTTTGTGCTACGGTTTTGGTTTCCAAATCTCAGGTCAAGCCTCAAAACACCTATTTTGATACCTAAGAGCATACCCGAGCTCAAGGCCAACATAAAACCTCAAAAGGAACCTCCCTCTTTCGATTTCATCCAACCGAACACCGAAAAACGATTTTAACCCAAAATCAAATTTGAAACATAAATCACTTTTCAAGGGCTTTTAAACGGTAGAAACACGTAGGATGACATGTAGAACCCTCTAACAGTTATATAGTCTAGGATTCTACCTCGGTGAGTTCAAAACTCGACGTCTCGATCCACGTGCAAAATCGAGCTTCGTCAAAATCAAATTCTGGCTGGCTAGATGGATGCATCAAAACGAGTAAATCATGCATCAAACAAAATATATGCGAAAACAAATCAAACATTTATAGAAGTCTCAAAAGAGACGGGTTCGGGTCTCACAAATCAATCTCAAGGTCCAGCCTCCATACCCACGTATACACAACCATTATGCTGAACAAGTTATCATGCGTATGTTAACAAAGCGCTAAAACACTGGCAATCAAGCACACACACATCCTCACAAGGTGATGTAATCTCTTTTTCATGGCTCTTAGGCATTCGAACCTAGAGCTATGATACCACGTTGTCACACCCCAAATACTAGGGTCACGTGAAAGCCACCATAACACCATTTATGAAAATAAGATTTGCAGTTGGAAAGAAAAGTATACAACATTTGGATAAAAGATTCCCACAGTTCATCTCTCATAAACAGAAATCATGCAATCTCATACATGAATAAGTATATCGCCTCAAGACGTATAAAACTCGCCTTCAGAGACATGCATCACATGTAAAAGTACATGTCAAAAAATAGGAAAAGCTATAGCAAGTCTTCCATCACCACTGCATCTAGGTCAACTCCACATGTTCACCTGAAAATGATTTACAGTAAAATTCCACACCGTGAGCCGAATCCCAATAGAAATAGACTACATAAAGTTGTAAAGCAAGTTAAGCAATCATAAGCACCTAAGCTCAACCACAGGAGCTAAAAGGTTTTCCTCTAAAAAACCATCAAATTTTCATCCTTGAAACTATGCATATCATCCTCACAGATATCATGTCAGAGTTAAGGAAAAGCAGTAATAAAATAGTATTCTCCACTCGGGTCACACAGTCGAGGAGAAAGAGATAAAATGTAATCCTATGTACCGACTCTGCCACACATAGACAAAGGTTACAACTACAGACTCCTGCCAATTACTCTAACACCACTCATGGTCTGCTAAGTAACGACAAGTTCTATACGGAGTCACGACAACGACGCCATTAATGGAGACAACCGGCTTAATTTACAGGGATTAACTCGAAGGTACAAAGCACCTACTGCTTAATTTACAGGCCCAAAACCCGAGGGTCCAAAGCACCCACACAACGCCATTCACGGAGGCAACAGGCTTAATTTACGGGGGTTAACCCGAAGGTACAAAGCACCTACGCTGCGCACGTTTCCAAACTTCCATCGAGGAGAAATGTAAGCCCAACTCAACATACTCATTGTCACGGTACATCTATGAAAAATATTTAAAAACCCACAAGCAGTTTATACAACACGTGTATAAAAGAGATCCAATCCATCAACTATGGAGATTAAACAAAACATGTAAAAACATATTTCCATCAAAACATTTTAGAAGTTGAGACTTAACCCCAAGGGCTAGCTCTAAACCTTCAAAAAAATACGTTTTTCGCAAAAATTGAACTTTTTTCCCAAAAGGAACCTAACCTTTCTCCCAAAAGGACCACCAAAGCACACCCCCAGCACTTCAATCTACTGACCTTAACCCCCAGTCGACAGAAAACTCTTAGGAAAAGCCAAAAAAGGCAAACAGAACCATGTCAGTCAACTGACCTGGTAGGTTCAGTCAACTGACCTCCCCAAAAGATGATCCAGTCGACTAACCATGCCCAGAAAAGGTTTTTGAGCTACGATTTTGGCCTCTAAACCTAAAATCAAGCCTCCAAACATTCATCTAACAACCTCGAACATCTGCACGTCGAAACCCGACACCAAAACCTCGAAAGAAAACTCTCGGAACACACTTTCATCCACCAAAATGATGAAAAAGGATTTTTAAACCAAAAATCCGATTTAAACATAAATCACCTTTCTTGCGTTTTTAAATGGTAAATATGCATAAGATTACACGTACCACCCTTTAACAACTATACAGTCTAGGATCCTACCTCGGTGGGTTAAAAACTTGACGTCTCGATCCATGTACAAAATCGAGCTTCGCCGAAATAAATTTTCGTCTGGATGGATGCGTAGACCACGATGCCAATAACAAGGATCGACAGATGGTTCGCTAAAAACCAAGCACTGGGCCCCCGAGAAGTTAGAGAGAAGGTAGAGAGAAAAAAGAGAAAACTTAGCGAGTAAGTTTTGAAAATATCTAACGCAAGATATTTATAGGCTTCTAAAATATTTTTTTTTTTTAATTTTTCAAAATCGCACCATAACTCCCTGTAACCCTGGGAATCAACCCCACATGCATATTTAAACCGAAATAGGCATCAAAACGCAGATAAACATATTAAAGCAAAAAAGCCAAAACGTGCATCAAAAGGCACCGAATGTGCATATATATCAAAAGGGAACGGGATCGGGTCTCACAATGGGTCTCACGTGAGTCTGGCTTAAGGGGCTTGGGTGTGCATATA
>JAOTRH010038505.1:0-20387 GCA_034768845.1 Heliamphora exappendiculata
ATATCATTACTCTCTTCACACAAAAACAGAAAGAAGTCTCCTCGTATCTTACGAAAAAAAAGTCTCCTTGCACAGAAATAAAAAAGTATCTCTTCTGCTCTACTTACACAAAAATGATCTCCTGGCACAAAAAAAAATGGAAAAGAACCATTCTTGCTCTATTAATGCCAAGCTTGGCCTAAGCGGCAGCTCGCCAGGCGAGCCTAAAAGTGTGAAGGTGACTAAACCCCTCACAGGTCTCCCCTCACACCTCGTCTATATTCAAGAGGCATGCGCATCCTGCGGCGTCCTCAGCCCATTGGCCACAAGAGCCCAATCACTAACACCTGACATAAGTACCTATTCATACTGAATGAATGTCAGAAAAAGAATCAAAATTCGATATCTCCTCAATTCATCCAAAAACTTGTCGTATCCTACCATGAGCGCCTATATAAAGACATCTTCATTAAGTGACAAAGACATCACCTTCTCCATAAATTCTGTAAGAACTCCATAGTTCATGTGGAGAAGAAACACCAGTAATAGGTGGACAAGGAGAAGACAAGCCTCCATAGCTCCCCGAGAAAGGAACCATCCTCACTCCACGATCATCGTTCCTTGAGTGCTAATCCAGTAATCCGGTCAAGCTATCCCTTGGTTGCCAATCCAACCATCAAGTGACCCTATGTCCTGTCATAATGGACACCCCACCCATCATCTCAAACTAGGGTGGGTAATAGAGGGAGAACAGTTTATAGAGAAATCGCCCTCCGTATACCTGCCTTTCTTCAGCCCGCCAATGAAATCTCTAGTTCCCACTTTCTCGGAACTTTTTACTTCCTCGTCATGCAACACTACCCCCAACTGATTATTCTCTCAGAAACAAGAATAACTAGCCAACAAGGAGAAGCCTTTGGAACACAAATGGGATACACAGTCGTTTGCATGTTGGAATCCTCGAGCCCAACAGGATGCGTGTGGCTTATGTGGAATGACTTCGAAATTGAATGCAACATTCTCCAAACTCACCAAGAAGGGATCCAAGCATTTGTACGTGTTCCTGTAGAACCTCCAAGAGACTAAATCAAAGAAAGCTCCATTGTGTAATCGCGTCTCCATAACGATATAAAATATGCAAGGTTTCAAAAACAAATCGCCGCAATAAAATATGCATACACACATTCATGAATGCATGTATGCATGGGGCATTAATGTGAGTATCTAGTTAACCTTGCCTCTAGACAAGTAGGCTAATCTCCTCGCCTCTAGACAAGTAAGCCGCCGGGCCAGTCTCCATACAGGCCGTCAGGCTAATCTCTTCGCCTCCGGGCAAGCAGGCCGCTGGCTAGTCTCCACGTAGAACGCGAGCCAATCTCCATACAGGTCGTCGGGCCAATCTCCTCGCCTTAAGGCAAGCAGGCCGCGGGGCAATCTCCAAGTAGGTCGCGGGGCAATCTCCAAGTAGGCCGTCGAGCCAACCCCCTTTTGGGCAAGTGGCCCCTGTCGAACAAGTGGGCAAGCCCACGACCTATGCCATATGCAATATTAACCTAGTCCTAAGTTGGGAACAGGGCCTAAGCACCTCCTCACTCAGGAACAAAGGAGGTACGTGGTTTGGAAGCTAGAACTCTAGGGTTTGTCAATGGAGTGGCGTCCAAGTACCTCCATATGACCGGTCATAGAAAGAGAGACACTTGACCAAGACACAGAGCTCCTTCAGGCTTGTAGCTGGCATCTGGCAGACCAAACCTACAAACATTGTGCTACGCCGTATGATACCCACTTCAGTATATCGTACGAGACACCAGATCCAGCAGATCATATTTGCAGAACCAATGGTAGGTGGGACACCCGTCGTCCTTAGTGATCTTGAAGATACAAATGTCCCTCCACACCGCCTATAAATGGGCACACTCCTTCCAGAGCATATCATCCTCAACCAAATCATTCAACTTCTCCATATCTCTATTTGCTCTCCACTGCCACCCTCTCTCTCTCTCTCTAAGGCCGCCCTAAGTTCTCACCTCCTCCACCTCTAGTGTCCTCGGGCCACCGTGGTGTACTCCATCTTCCTAAACTTCACTACTCCGGTCTACGCCGGAAACTACACCTACAGACCCTAAACATGTTCTCAATAGTTTGTTTCATGAACTTGTCTGTTTTCCTTTATCATGATTTACTTATTTGCATCATATGCATTGTCCTATAAACTACGTTTTGGTCTAATCCATTGCAATGGAGTACATAGGCAGCTCGATAGAAATTCGAGTACGGCTATATTTTTCTGCATGCTTGTATTTTGTTAGCGTAAGATCGGCGACTTAGTCAAAAGGATTGTCACTGGAACTTTGACACTCGCATGCATCATGAATTGTTGCAAGTTCTATCAAATAGAGACAACTATTGACACCCCAATTTGATCAAACCGTATCTTAAACTTATCTGGGTATTCTCCAATAATGAAAAGATATGGGATTATACTAAAGGAAACATAGAGTATTACTTAATCGAATTCTACCATACTTAAGATTTTTTATCAAATTAGAACTCAAGATGGAGCACAAATTTTCTTTAATTATATTAAATTCTCGTATCAATTTGTCAACGATTTCTGCTTATACATATGAGAAGCTTCAGCAAAATACATTTGTTTGTGTTGCTTACACTATCAAACGCAACTACTCTAAAAATGGCCACGTACAAATATCAGATACGTATTGGATACCAATTCAAGCCCGATACATGGGGATATGTATCAAATACGCTAGAGAAATATCCAAAAATATTTTGTTTTTCAATTTTGGACATGTTTTGGATATGCATAGGATACGAAAAGATACGCACGGGATAGTTTTGGATAGGGATTAAATACTTTTTGGATAAATTTTAACTTTTTTTAAAATTATTTTTTATTTAGTTAATATTTTGGTTTTATTGTTATGAATGCACTACTATCTAGATATTTTTTTCTATGCTAACAGGAATTCTTTTTTTGTATTTATTACTTATTAAGCTATTCTTAACTTGAGTAGCTATTAAATATTTCAAAATAACAACAAAATGAATTAACTCTTACTTTTGATTTAGTTTTAGATAATATAATACTAGAAATTATAAAAAGTACAATTTTTACAAACGTTTTTTAACCGTACCCGTATTATACTTTTTTTTTTTATTTTATCATATCTCCATATCCGTGTCGTATCATATCAGTATCTTGTATTCGTTCTTCCTAGCTTGTACATCGCCAAAATATGGATATTGTTTTTAAGGATCAGGAAGTGCATGGAGTTTGTGGCAAGGCAAAAAGGATGTCAGAATGGAGACCGAAAATTGTTGCTTACATGAAATATGTGAATAAAATAATCACCCCACATACTAGTTTGATTTGACCCAATTCTGGTTGTTAGTGAAGGGTGGATTCATATATGCAAAAAGATTAGAGAAGCACACAACAGAATGCTATTGGTAGCATTCCCTCAATTTATTAGATAAAAACATAAATAAAGAACTTCCTTGAAATTAATATATACCATGCATGCACTTCCAAGAAAACCAGAAAATTCTAAAGCATGCAGCAAATGCCCCCCCGCCCCCTCTCTCTCTCTCTCTCTCCATATATATATTATATATATTCCTTTGGGGGGGGGGGGGGTCAAAACATGTTTAATTGATGCAGTAACAGATTCATAGCAGTATCTACGTTCATCAAGAAACAGAAACAAATTTATATTTATCCTTATATTCATTCATAACTGTACGTGCATAAATGAATCGTCTACCGGAAATCCTAAACTATTTGATGGCCAAAACATCACCTCAATTATCCAGGCAAAGGGATCTCTTCCTCCCGTTCAAGAGTTTCAAGTAATTTTTAAAACTGAGGATGAAAAATGGTGATAAACATGGAGAGCCTGTTGTGTCCCCTTTCACACTAGCAACTCACTCTTCAGGCAAACCTACCAATAATCACGAGAGTTCAGGAACCCATGTTTGTCCCTTTTAAGCATTTTCACAAAGGGTTTGCCATGAGTCCTTAGTGATAATAGTGGTAAGTGGTGCCATGATTTATGGCTAGGGTTTGACTTAGAATAAGAAAGAAGGTGAGAGATAGAGAGAGAGAGACCCTACTAGCACTGTTAATTGAATGTCGCTAGGATGAAGAAGATTGTTAAACTTAACAGGAAAGGCGGGGGATTTGCAGGACACAGAAAAAGAAAAGACAGAGGATTTCAAAATTTCCATAATGCCCTAATGAATATAATTGTTCATCAATGTTACAACTCTTTTGTTGATAGATTCTGAAGAGGCGTAGGCGATTAATATGATCAGAAATTCACTGGAGGCAGAGGAGATGAGATTTAAGGACTGCTAAAACAGGAATAGGTGGTAGTACTCTGGGATGAAGATGAACTAAGGGACCGAACGGTTGACTCTTCATTAATAGAGGCTCCCTTTATATAATAAGGGTGAACCGAGGGAGAGGCCACTACTGTTTGGGACACATGGCACAATTCTTTTAGTTCGACATGTCCGTATAACACTTCTCAGAGGCCATATCCTTTGGCGTCAGTATTAGGTGCGATAAGTCGCCATCACCTATGATATAAGTCTTGAAAGTGTTGGTCCATGATCAACGTTCCTTTTGTCTTAGGAGCGGTGGGTGGAGGATTTCCCATCCGAAAATGGTACAACCAAGCGGCCTTGACGATTCCCGAGCTTCCAAACCGCTTGCCTTACTGGTGATCTCGATTAATAGTGCGTCCTGCTCCCAACCTAGGTTTCGAGGAATGTTCAACGATAATTAAACTAGAAAGATGCCATATGAATAGGCCAATTGGTCCACGGGCGCCGTAGGAAGCGAGGGCGATCCAAATAGACTACCGCACGGACGGCTGACATGGGTACTTCCACAACGGTGCTTCACATGTGATGGTTCACTGGTAATCATATCACATGGCAATGGTTGAACCTTGCTCAATAAGCGTACCACAAAGGCAGTTGGAGATAGTATCTACATCCATCAACTTTTAAGATTAGTATTTAGTAATTTGAAATTATCATATAACTATGCGTTAAACTTTCACATTATTCATGAAATGCAATATTACACATTCTAAACACCATGTTATCCTAAAAAAATAGAAGTGCATTGAGTAACACGAACATTTCTCTGTATCATCATGTCCATAGACATGAGAATGAGAAGAATCCGACACTTAAACATACATCCACACCTATCACTCCTACCCATTTCAGTGCAACATAAGTTTTTGTATATCTTTCAACTACAAGAAATACCCTAAAAATGTCAAAAACTTTAAAAAGTCACCCTACTTGAGTTCATTAAAACCAAAGGCATCCACAGTAGAAGTAAATTTCACCATTCCTCCCTAAATCATCAAAAGGAACGTAACTCCCAATTAAAGTTATCTTTGATGATTCTCTATGATGATACAGGAAGCTACTCAACAAATGACTACCACTAAAGAAAAATGTGCATTTTGTCAGCAACTGTATATCAAGGAATTATTGCACTGTTCTGTACATATTACTATGCAAATTATATAAACTCTACCAACATACGCTAGAACCTCCCTAGAATTCCATTGGGTATAAGAGTAAAACCAATACTTAAGATCTCACATCTACATCAAGGAATCCATACCATGGAAAAATCAATGACGCAAAGCATTGTTCCCAACACAAAATAACATCTCATTAAGCCAGATGATTTACAAGAAGTTTCAACTGAAAGGCTCTAAGGTGAAATATGTGTTTCCTTGCCTCCTTTGATTTGATTTCACCCTCCCTACCTTTTCTCAAAGTTTTTCATTTGTACATGTAGAAACCTAAGAAAAGCTACTAATTACTCTAGAAACCCATCAAGCTAGGAAGCAGAGATACGGATACGGGATACACATACAATACGATATGGATACGGTGATACAACAAAATTAAAAAAAAATAGGATACAGGTACGGTTAGGATACGTTTATAAAAAATTTATTTTTTATAGTTTGTAGTATTGTATTATGTATAAAGCTAAACTAAAATCAAGGGTGAATTTATTTTGTTCTTATTCTAAAACGTTCAATAACTATCAAAGTCAAGAATACTGAATAAGTAATAAATAAATAAAAATTCCCCCTAAGCATAAAAAAAATTTAGATGGCAGTGCATTCATAACAATAAAACCAAAAGATTAACTAAATAAAAAAACAACTTGAAAAAAAAATAAAACATATCTAAAAAGTATCCCATCCGTATTCAAAATGTATCCCGTGTGTATCCCCCTGTATCCTGAGCGTATCCAAAACGTATTCGAAATTGAAAAAATAAAAAATTATTTTTAAATACTTCTCAGGCTTATTCGATACATATCCCCGCGTATCGAGAACGTATCGGTATCCAATACATATCCAATACTTGTACGACATCATTTTTGGAGTATCCGTACTTTATAGCTATCAAGTAAGCATATGAAAGAAGGCACCATTTAGGAACAGTCCTTGTCAGTCTGTTGTTTTAGTACAGGAGTTAAAGCTGATTTCCATGATTTCTTTTCGGACCACAATTCTTTCTTTCTTTCTCTTCATAAATTGTTCAACTTAAGCTGCCTTCTCTACCTTCCGAGCAATCAGTTGCTTCACTTAGCCACAAATGGGCCTCTAGTTTTCATATGGTGAACCTTGGATATGTGCTGCATATCTAGTCTCATCTTAGTTAGAATGCCAGCAACAACCACAAATCATTGTCAACTATTTTTGCCTCACCCCTCAAATTTTGGTGTGATGTCAGTGTAACATCTACAGTGTAACATCTACAATTAACCAGCCAATCTTTGCGCACAGATCACTTGAGCAAATGCTAGAAACAGTTACCATCTCATGTTTGACAGCTCCAATGCCTTTTGCTTCCAAAATACACTTCCTCCTATACTCCTGCATTAAGGAGAACCTTCTGTTACACTCCAAAGGCCACGCCCTCCTTCTACTCCTCTACACTTTTTCCCCCTTTCGACCCCGATAAAATACCAACCACTTCCTTCTCAAAAATCCACTCTACTCCAAAAGAGTAACAAAACAAACCGCCACAACTCTTTTCCAAACTCAGAGTGATTAAGAAGTTAAAAACAAACTCTCCCATAACAATAAACTCTCCCTACTTACACAAACAACACAAATTTGCTAACACCTACCCCCTTAGAATTACGTTATCAGTGGTAAGAATCTTACCATGCCCAGCAGTCCCACCAAAGAATGCCACTTTCGAAGCAGCTTTTACCTTCCAAAAACTACTGCATGGAAAAGAGACCCTTCTACTCCCCAGCAAGAAACTGTAAAAAGCTAATGGTTCCCTCTCCACTTAAATGCATCTACTCCACCTCGATGACCATATATGGCTTTGTTTGGCTTGTGGCTTCAAGCCACCTTCATCGTTTTTTTGCTTAAAATTCTAAAAGAATTGCACCCCCCACCCCCAAAAAAAATAAGAAAAGAAAAAAATGAAGCAAAAAGCACATCTTAAATCCGGGTTGCCAGACAAACTCTATGCAAGATAGTACAAATCTTTTCATGGTTAAATAATAGTACAAGAATTTGAAATAGTTATTGTTTAGCAAACTGTGTCAAGACTAGACTATTCCGATTCCGTCACCTCCATCCTTTATAATATTCCTTTATTATACACCATCCATTAAACCCAACAACTTGGTAATATATACATTGTTCCATTATTTTACACTGTCCATTTGCAGTAACAAACTCTGTACTAACTTGCTAAACATAATAGTCAGTGTCAAACATGTTGCTAGACAACAACTATTTCTGAGTTTTTGTGTTCAATGACAATTAAAGAATAAACTCATGCAAGAAGATTCAAAAGTAATCTGAGAGTGACAACTCAATGGTACCAGGTCACGGGAGATGCCTGTTCAAAATTCAGATTTTCTGTCTTCTTCATATCCTCTGCCCCTTCTCTATTTTCCTCCTTAAGCTTGCCAACTATCAAAGGAAGGCCGGTTCAAATTTGTAATTTCGATAGGCCAAAAAGCTTTTAATTAACTGAACATTATCACCTTAAAAGTTGTTATTTCCTACCTTAACTCTATCTAAAAACCCTTAGGTAACTTAAGGCTTCCGATTCAGTCATCCTAGCATCCAAAACACACAAGCCTATTGTTAGTTGAATGATCTTCACCGACTCCAAATAGCCCCTTATAGCATTTCCAAAGAGTGGACACTTAACAAAAACTCTTCCAAAAAGTGCTCAAAACCAAAATCACTGTCATTCTAAATACCCAATAACCTGAACTCAAAATCTAGGAACCTTCCAATTTAAACCAATCCACTTGCATGCCCCTTTTCTTCTACTTTTCAAAACCTTATTCCCAGAAATCAATCATAACAACCCCCCTCTCCCTCACCTAAACTAAGATACGGAAAATAGGTGGTTTTAATAGAACTCGGTTAAGTACGTTTTGAGCATAAGAATAGGGTTGCCTGATATAATCACAAAGACATAAACCTAATACCGCACAAGGTAGAACTGCTGTCTGAAACCAAAACAGCAACACAAAAATGAGAATTAATCATTTGTTTCACGAATTATCAAAGCTATCCAATACGTACCAATTACGCCCAAGGACCTCTTCAGCTCGATAACCTGTGAAGATCTCAAACACGGAGTTGACATATATAATCGGATGGTCGGGCTCTAAGGCGTCGGTGACGACGAACCCGCAGGGCGCCGGCTGGAGCAAACTGTCAACGGGAAACGGCAAGGGACCCCCGTCGTTCAAAAGGAACCCATCTTCGTCGTCGTCGCCGCTCAGATCAGAATTGCTGTCCCACTCCATGAGCTCGTACCAGAAGTTTCCCTTCAACCCATCACCTCCAATTCAGAGCGAAGCAACACAGAGAGGAGAAAGCAGAAGTCAAGACTTTGTGAAGTTGATAGAAAGCAGAAATAGGCCTAGTATCTCCACAGCAAATCAACACAAGCCTCAGCTAGTAAGAGAGAGAAGGTTAGACAGAAAGAGGGGTTAGGTTTTTCCTTTTGGTGGTGTTTTGTCTTGTGATACGGGGAAGACGGAGAAGGGTGGAGAGAAAAACGAGTGGTAGAGGAAGCTCGCCTAGTTAACAGGCCGACCAAGAGAGAGAAAAGTGATATATTTGGAGAGAGGGAGAGGGAGAGGGAGAGGGATTTTATTACATACCTGTCCAATGGGAAAAATCTACGGATTTGGTTTGGAGAACTAATACAAGGCCACCTAAATTGGGTGACGCTTGGGCCAACGCGATCTTACCATCATTTTTCCGGATGATTCTAATTGCCATCAATGAAATTTTTAGAATTCTATAATTTTCTTTAAACACAATCTTTAATGCCAAAAGTCAGCATTTATTTTAATTTTCTGTCCATACTCACCTACCACTATCTTTTTCTTCCACTTTTTGCCCATCGGTAGTCACTAGCGGCCAATCCTTTCCCGCCCTCCATCGCCATCTTTGAAGCTTCCTCGCCCCTCTTCAACTCTCTTGGGTCATTTCTCTCTTTCTCAGCATTTTTTTTGAGTTCAATTTTGTTCGGCCAATTAGGGCCGAATAAACTTAATTAATTTGTTAAAAAATATTAAGTGGAACAAACTTAATTTGTTCAAAAGTATTCAGTATAACAAACTTAGAATTGTTTTCACCCATGTGATCAAATGTTCCAAAGTTGCATAATAGAGTTACGTTTAGCCGGCTTTGTTATATGTTAGAACGTTTGGTCGAATACATTCGAACAAATAAAGTTCATTCCATCAAATGTGTCAAAACAAATTATATCTGTTGCACTACATACTTCTGAACAAATTCAGTTTGTTTGATCCTAATGTTATAGTTGTATATTAAAAATCATGATTTTGAATTTTAGTATTTTATTTTATTTTTTAATAAAATTAGTTTTTCCATTTTAATGAGAATCTTAAGGATCAATGTATGTGTTTTATTATTCATTTAATATCGTGCAACCTGTCTTTTATTCTACATAATATTTAATCTGATATGTAGAGTTCGATTTACACACAAAAAACCAAATTATCGATTCTTATAGAATATAAGTTTTTGGTTCACAATCTTAGATCGAATTGGATACACCATCGGTAGGATTGTAACACAATATTTTAGTAGATCTGTCTTGATTACGGGAAACAGTAATTATTTCAACAATTATTCTGATTTATTGTGTTAGTACACTTTGTGTGTATTGAACATGACCGCGTTGAGGTAATTAATTTTATACTGATTATATAAATTAATTTACATCTCATGGTTATTATAAGTGTTTATACTCTTAATCCCGAAATAATTATTAAACGCGTATATTTAATATTCGTTATTTTAATTTATTAAAGGTGCAAACTTTTACAGGTCAATAATCCCAGTGAGTTAGATAGCAGCGTTAATTATATGGTGGATATTAATTATTGACGAAATTCACGTCCAGTGATCGAGATTGATGATACTCTTTTAAGGAAGTTTATAAGTTTTGACCAAACCAAATCTTACAGGTGGATTTTATAATCCAGCAATCAAATAAGTTAAGTGAAAGGTCTTGTGAATTTTTGAAGAAGTCAATTAAACATAATTATCAATAATTTTAATCAACGGGTATCTATAATTTTAACGTAAAGAGTCACTATTGAGATTTAGTGACTGATAGAGTCCTCTGTCACACATTTTTGTGAGACTAAAACTCTAAATTTTTAATATCCAAATCCAAAAGTGGTAAACAAGAAAAATGTAGCTAACATATTAAACTAAATACTGAGTAATAATTAGCCCCAAATATCCTCGGATGGTACCCCAACGGTTTTGAGCATTTTCTGTAAAAAAAACCTACTTCGCAGACCCTTTTTAGGCTGACTGAACTCTTTTTATAAATTGGCCAAAATCACAAAATGTTTCCAAACAACTTGTCCTAGCACAAAACATAAAACTTGTAGGGAACACCATAAAATAAAATCTCACCAAAAATCAGACCTATAGCCCTTGAATTGATGCCCCAAAATCGTGGACAATAGAGGCCCAAATGTGTTTTTCTCCGCAAAATGCTGAACGATTTTCACTTAAGTAAAATAAATGATCCATTTATCCTAGGATCTGACCTTAGTGTTAAACATGAAAGTTGTAGAAAATATTTTTACCTAATTGATGTTCAAATTTCAAAATTAAATCCATATCTAGGTACTTCAAAACAATGATGCAACTTTAAAACTAGCAATTAAACAATTACCTAAATTTGACTAAGTGTACGAATGGCGTGTTACTGTGAAACTTGAATCTGTGGACTTTATGTGAACTTGGTGAATAATTGATGTATGAAAATGATGATTTTGATGAAATGAACCTATGCTGATAGTTAGTTCCTATGTCACATAAGTCCTGGTTTATGTTTCGCATGCATGTACTCTATGCTTTAGTAGATTGTACCATACTGTACTTACATGCCATGTTACAATTGCACACGAGAAGCATATTGCACTTCATGCGCATTCTTCATTTTATCTTGGGTTGTCAAAGTCCCTTTCATACCTTTCACTTTGGGTTGGGTGACATGAAAATCATTCTTTCATTGGTTATGGATTTAGGGCGTCCATGGTTGCCATATTTGAAAATGAAATGGGAGATTGTTTATTTTTAAAAGGGAGATTAGGTAACATAGGTTCATCACTAACTTTAATTAGACTTTGAGTTAACACCCAACGAGTATCCATGTCCTTAAGTTGGGATCGGTTGGCCTGGAATAAGGATGGATAAAATTGAATAAAAGCTAGTTCCCACACCGTTGCCATTGCGTAAAACGGCTAAGGCATGTAACCATGGCGAGGGTTTACCTTTCGCAACAAGGCGAGTATAGGTTCGGTGATCAATATACCATCAAGTCTACTCTGTAAAATTTATGATATTGTTTTAGAAGTACGTTGGGTTGGACAACTGCATTGCATTCATCTGCATCATACACTCGCACAGTTATTCTTATATGTGGTTGCCCTATTAAAAATGATAAATTATCTATCCCTTTGCCCTTAAATTTGTATTGGGTATTATATGATATGTATTCTAGGATATTTTGTTGTGAGTTTGTTAGACAGTTTAGAGAATTTTCTTTTGGGCTCTGGCTCATCGTACTCGTGCCACAGGTGAAGGAGATGAACAATTTGAGAAAGGTGCGTTCGTAGGAGAAGAAGACTTCGAGGAACGGGGAGAGCAGCAAGAGCCAGCCGACCCCCACAGTGCTGCTTGAAGATGTAGAATATTCTCTTCTTGATCTTTTGGTTCATGTTTCCCACGGACATAATGTAACTTTTGTTAAATTTTTTGGATAACTGTAATCGTGAAGTATTTTGAACAAATTCTGAACCTTTAATGATGTAGTAATTATCGTATGTAATTATGAATGCATAGCTAGAATATCCTCCTTATTTATAGTTACGTATGCCCTGACGTGCCTGGAGGACGGGGTGTCATTGTTGGTATCAGAACCTAGGTTTAGTGAACCTTCAGGCTTTGAAAAATAGAAGATTGCGAGTTCTGTAGCGTAGAAACTCTATAGAATGTCTGTACTAATAATTCATCACATATAATTTTAACAACTTAAAATTTTTACCTTGGGGTTTTCTCTATCTTTTCTTTCTTAGGATGGCATCCGACGCAGAGCCAGTTGGGGAACTATGAACAACATTTGAGAATTGTCTTGCAGAAGTTAAGAGATTCGCTACTCTTTGCTAAGGCAAACAAGTGTGAATTCTAGTTATGCTAAGTGAAATTTCTGGGACACGTAGTGTCTAAAGAAGGAATAGCTATAGACCCTGCCAAGGTAGAAGCTGTTTTAGAGTAGAAGCTACCTAAGAATATTTTCAAAGTTCGTAGTTTTCTTGGATTAGCTGGATACTACCAAAGATTTATCTAGGATTTCTCAAAATTGGCACGCCCAATGACCAGATTAACATAAAAAGGGGTGAAGTTTGAGTGGAGTGATAAGTGTGAAACGGATTTTGAAGAGCTCAAGAGAAGATTGACTAGTGCCCCAACCCTGATCATACCCGAACGAGAGGTTGGGTATGCGGTGTATTATGATGCATCGAAGAATGGCCTAGGATGTGTACTAATGCAGAACAGAAGGGTAGTAGCTTACGGGTCAAGACAATTGAAACCTCATGAGCAGAATTACCCTACCCACAACCTGGAACTTGCAGCAGTGGTGTTTGCATTAAAGTTATGGAGGCATTATCTATATAGAGAGCGGTTTAAGCTTTTTACCGATCACAAAAGTTTGAAGTTCACCCAAAAAGATCTTAATGTGAGACAACGCCGTTGGATGGAGTATCTAGAGGACTCCCAGTTTACATTAACCTATCACCCAGGCAAGGCTAACGTGGTGGTCGACGCCCTTATCCAGAAAATGAGGAGCGTAATGGCTTGTATGGCCTCAAGAGAATGGAACATGACGGGAACGCTCAACGATTTCTGACTCCAACCCTTAGAATCGGAGGATGGAAGCTATTTTTACTTAACAGCGGCAACAACAAATCTCCGTCAGTAGATCGTGGAAGAGCAAAAGTATGACCAGGAGTTCTAATTTATTCAAAGGCATCTGATTGCGGAGGAATCAAAGCCAAGATGGGTAATCAACAAACATGGACAGTTGACATACCAAGGACAACTTTTCGCCCCAAACGTTGAGAATCTGAGAAGACACATCCTAAAGGAGCACCACTAATCACTTTTTGCTGTTCACCCCAGAGAGACAAAGATGTATCATGATCTGAAGAGGCATTATTGGTGGGATGGCATAAAGAAGGATATAGCAAGTGTTGTGGCCAGCAAGAGAAAGTCGAGCACCAAAGACCAGGAGGAACCCTCAAACCCCTGGAGATACCTCAGTGGAAGTGGGACCACGTTACCATAGATTTTGTCTCTGGATTACCAAGGTCACCAATAGGACACGCCTCTATCTGGTTAATCATAGACCACCTCACCAAATCAACACATTTCCTACCAGTTCAAACTTTCAAAAAGCTGGAAACCTTAAGCCAAAAGTACATTCGGGAAATCGTACGTCTTCATGGAATTCCACTGTCTATCGTGTTAGATTGAGATCCACGTTTCACCACACGATTTTGGCAGAATTTACAAATCGCCTTAGGAATGGAGCTTTGCTTCAGCACCGCCTTTCACCCACAGACTGATGGGCCTGCGTCATGGACTTCAGAGGACACTGGGAGAAACACTTACCGTTAGTCAAGTTTTCTTACAATAACCGCTATCAATCTAGCATTGGCATGCCGCCATATAAAGCTCTCTACGGAAGACCATACCGTTCACTGATTTATTGGACTGAAGCAGGAGAAAGCGCACTTCTTGGACTAGACCTAGTACAAGAGACTACCGAGAAGATCCGACTCATTCAATTACGAATAGCCACCGCACAGAGTCAACAAAAGAGCTATGCAGATCAACGACGAAGGCCGTTACGATTTGAAATTGGAGATCATGTATTCCTGAAGATTCAACCATGAAGAGGGGTCATACACTTTGGCCAAAAGGGGAAGCTAGCTCCAAGATATATTAGGCCATTCGAGGTTTTAACCAAGGTTAGGAAGTGGCATATCGTTTGGCTTTACCACCTTAACTCGCCAACATTCATAATGTCTTCCATGTGTCGATGCAGAGGAAGTATGAATCTGACCCTGCCCACACTTTGGACTAGAAGGAACCCATGCTGATGAAGATATCACATTCAAAGAACAACCGGTAAGGATTATCGATCAACGAGATAAGATTCTTAGAAGAAAAATCATACCGCTCGTTTGAGTCCTTTGGAAGTATAACGGGATTGAAGAATCCACATGGGAGCGGGAAGAATCTATGATGACAAGTCATTCCTATTTGTTCGCAGATTGATGTACAATATGAAATTTTGAGGACAAAATTTGTTTTAGGGGGTAGATTGTAACAACTCGGCTCAAACCCTAGTATTAGTGACGGATAGACAATATGAACTTTGGTCGCTACATGAACAGAGAAAACTCTAATTAACCCGAAACCCCAATTTAGCTTGGAAACCCTAAAAAGACTAAATACTCAGAGGCAAAGTCCTAATACTCCAAAAAAATCTCGGGACAGCTTAAATTAGGTAAATAACATAAAATTAAAAATTAAAAATTAAAAATTCTCATAATTAGGGTAAAATGACTATTTTGCCCATAGTACAGCAAAAAATCCTAAAAATCTAAAATTTAACAAATGAATATCCAAAATTAGATATTTATACACAATTAATTAATAAAAGATAAAATAAAAATAAAAATAACCAAATTACCCTTGCATAACCGGCAACCTAGGCAAAAATGCCCAAAAAACTATTTTTTGCCTTTTAAAGCTTAAAAATGAGAAAAAAAAGTGTACAAATTAAGTATTATTTTAACCTTATACTTTTTATACAAGTAATGTACATAATAATATAATAATATAGGTCAGCAAAAATAAACAAATAGTTACTTAAAGTCTCTACATAATAAATAAGTCAAAAAGTCAATTTTTATCAAACTAGCTTAATTTAGCTTAAAAACATACATCTACTTAATTAATTACTATCAAAATTATAGTAAATCATAGAAAGACTAAATTAACTATACACACATTAATATAATAGGTTTAAATGGATTTAGATGCCAAAAAAATACATAAAATTAATATTTTATACATTTTTTTCACAAAATGGAACCAAAACTCAATTTAAACCCTAATTTAATACAATAATTAGATTTTTCTGCTCCAAACCTGCCCTTAGCAGAATTCCCAAGCTACCAAAAATTAGATCTGTAAGTCTTAAAAAGACCACACCACCCCATGCAACCAATAGGAATAAAAAAAATTAAATTTGTGATTATGTGCAATAATTATCCCTCTATTATAATTTTTGTATGAAAACATATCCAACACACATTTTTCTTCATGCAATTCGGCTGAGAGAGGGTGAGAGAGAGACCACAAAAATTTTCTAAGTGTTTTCAAGGGAGAGAAGAAGAAAGAAGGAATGAAGAAAAAGGAATGAGGGTTCAAGGTGTGAGCATTGAAGCTAAGTTCATACTTCCTACAATCTTTTGAGTATTAAATAAGATAAGTAAATCTCCTAAAATCTTATGATATTCTCCCATAAGATAGCTCTCAATCAATCTCTATAATCAACCCTAAAGATAAGAAACAAAGATTAACTAAAAAAAAGGCGTCGTAAGTGTGAATAGTGAACTGTTAGTGTAAGATTGAGCTTTACATGTGCTAACATGTGTATATTTTTGACTTTTATAACTTAAATATGTTTTGGAGTTTTGGTTTGTAAGAGTTTATGACATGCATGCAAAGAAAATACATTAAAAATTATCATAACATGAGCTAAATCATCAAAACTCTAAATAACCTAATTTTCTGGACATGGGAACATTATGCCACCAACTTTAAAATATCATAACTAATTGTAGAAAAATAATATTAAAGTCATTTTCATGTTCAGACCTAGCTGTTTACGTGCTCGTTCATTCAAAATTGGTTTGAAGTGATTTCGTTGGGTAAAACTCCAGATATATTATTTTTGCCAAAGAGTGTCAGATTTTGATCACTCTGAGTTGCAAACCTAAAAATTTCAAGTTAAAGTAAGAACCGAGCTTAGGTCAAAATATAAAACTTGTAGATAACACATTTATCTTACTATCCACCAAACATAAGACAAAAATATGAAGTCTTGATTGGTCAAAAAACTTTCCAAAGTCACTATTGAGATTCAGTGATTAACAGAGCTCTCTGTCACACATTTTTGTGCGACCAAAACCCTAAGTTTGTAATAGCCAAATCCAAAAGTTGTAAGCATAAAAATAGTTAACATATTAAACTAAATACTGAGCACAAATTAGCCCAAAATACTCTCGGATGGTACCCAAAGATTTTGAGTATTCGCTGTCAAAAACCTACTTTGTAGACCATTTTTGGGCTGACTGAACCATTTTTTATAAATTGGCCAAAATCACTAACCTTTTTCATACAACTTGCCCTAACACAAAACATGAAACTTGTAGGGAATACCTTAAACTAAAACCTCACAAAACATTAGACCTATAACCCTTGAATTGATGCCCCAAAACCGTGGCCAACATAGGCCCAAATTCTGTATTTTTCTCTACAAAATGCTGAACGATTCACTTAAGTAAAATAAATGAACCATTTGCCCTAAGATCTGACCTTAGTGTTAAATATGAAAGTTGTAGAAAATAATTTTACCTAATTGGTGTTCAAATTTCAAAAAATAAATCTATGTCTAGGTATTTCAAAACACTGACGCAATTTTAAAACTAGCAATTAAACAATTACCTAAATTTGGATAAGTGTACGAAATGGCGTGTTACTTTACGAAACTTAAATCTATGGGCCTTATGTGAACTTGGTGAATAATTGGTGTATTAAAATGATAATTTTGATGAAATGAACCTATGCCGATAATTAGATCCTATGTCACATAAGTCGTGGTTTATGCTTCGCATGCATGTACTCTATACTTTAGTAGATTGTACCATACCGTACTTACATGCTATGTTACAATTGTACACGAGAAGCATATTGCACCTCATGAGCATTCTTACATTTTATCTTGAGTTATCAAAGTCCCTTTCGTACCTTTCACTTTGGGTTGGGTGACATGAAAATCATTCTTTCAGTAGTTGTGGACTAAGGCATCCCTGGTTGCCACATTTGAAAATAAAATGGGAGATTGTTTATTTTAAAAAGGGAGATTAGACACCATGGGTTTGTCACTAACTTTAATTAGATTTTGGGTTGACACCTAATGAGTATCTTGGTCCTTAAGGTGGGATCGATTGGCCTGGAATAAGGATGGATAAAATTGGATAAAGGCCAGTCCCCACGTCGTTGCCATTGCGTAAAATGATTAAGGTACGTAGCCATAGCAAGGGTTTACCTTTCGCAACGAGGTGAGGATAGGTTCAGTGATCAATATACCATCAAGTTTACTCTGTAATTTTTGGCATGAAATTCATGATATTGTTCTAGAAGTACGTTGGGATGGGTAACTGCATTGCATTCATTTGCCTCACGCACTCGCACAATTGTTCTTATATGTGCTTGCCCTAATAAAAATGATAAATTGTCTATCTCTTTGCCCTTAAATTTGTATTAGGTATTATACGATATGTATTGTAAAATAGTTTGTTATGAGTTTGTTAGATGATTTAGAAAATTTGCTTTTAGGCTCTGGCTCATGGCATTCGTACCACAAGTGAAGGAGATGAACAATTTGAAGAAGGTGCGTTCATAGGAGAAGAAGACTTCGAGGAACGGGGAGAGTGGCAGGAGCCAGCCGACCCCAACAGTGCTGCTTGAAGACGTAGAATATTCTCTTTTTGATCTTTTTTATCAAGTTTCTCACGAACATAATGTAACTTTTATTAAATTTTCTGGATGACTGTAATCGTTAAATATTTTGTACAAATTTTGAACCTTTAATGATGTAGTAATTATCGTATGTATTATGAATACATGGCTAAAATATCCCCTTATTTATAGTTACGTATGTCCCGACGTGCTCGGAGAACAGGACGTCACATCCCACCTGCAAATTTTTGATATAAATTTTTTAAATAGTCCACCACCTTGCATGCAACCAATTAAAATCCAAGAAATTTAAATTAAAGCACCATTAGCATCATTAGGTCCACTACAAGCTCTTCTACAAAACAAAAGCCAAACACGCTCCATTATCCTTCATGTATTTCAGCAATATAGAGAGAGAAGGGCCAGATTTATATTCTCTGAAGTGTTCATCAAGTCTTGGAGAGAAAAGAAAAAAAAAGAAGGAGAAGGATCCAAGGTAGAGCTAGGAGATTTTCTAAAGCCAAGCTCCAGTTTTGCTTCCACCATTATCTAATCTTTTTAAGGTAAGTAGAACCTCTAAACTTTTTGTTCAATATCAACTTAAAACTACTCTCAACTCATCTCTTAAAACACAATCAAGAACAAGAACCAAAAATGAAAAAAAAAGCATTGTGAGGCTAGGATAGGGGCTGCTCATATGAGATCTAGTATTGTATATGTCTACATGTTCTTGTTTTTGAGTTTTATGGCTTGAATAGGCTCTGGAACTTTGGTATCTATGAGCATATTACATGCATGCAAAGAAAATACCTCAAAATTAAACACATCATGAGATAAGTTACCAAAACCTTAAATAACTTGAGTTTCTGGGCATATTAACTTTTTACCACGAACTTTAAACTACCATAACTAATTATAAAAAAATGATCTAAATGTGATTTTTATATTCAGACCTAGATTTTTAAGTTCTATTTCATACAAAATTAGCTTGAAGTGATTTCGTTGGATAGAACTCTAAATACACTATTTTTATCAAAGAGTGTCAAATATTGACCATTTTGAGTTACAGACCTAAACACCCTAAGTTAGAGTGAGAACCGAGCTTAAGCCAAAACTCAACACTGTAGATAACATGTTTATCTTATTTTTCACAAAAAATGAGCCAAAAATCTGAAGTCATGATAGGTCAAAGCCTCTCCCAAAGTCACTGTTGTGATTTAGTGACTGATAGAGCTCTCTGTCACACATTTTTGCAGGACCAAAAGCCTAAGTTTTTAATGGCCAAATCCAAAAGTGATAAACATTAAAAATGTAGCTAACATATTAAGCTAAATACAGAGAAAAAATCAGCCCAAAATACCCTTGGATGGTCTCCCAAAGGTCTTGAGCATTCTTTGTTGAGAACTGGATCTGCTAAACCTTTTTATGCTGACTGAACCCATTTTATAAAATGGCCAAACTCATCAACTTGTTCCAAACAACTAGTCTTAACACAAAATACGAAAATTGTAAGGGACACCTTGAACGAACCCATCCCTAAAAATCAAACCCATAGTCTTAGAATTGATGCCCCAAAACCGTGGTCAACTGGGGCCTAAATTCTGTACTTTTCTCAGTAAAGTGCTGAATGATTATATCTTAATTAAAATAAATGACCCTTTTATCTTAGGATTTGACATTAGTGTTAAACATAAAAGTTGTAAAAAATATTTTTATTTAATTGGTGTTAAAAAATCAAAAATTAAATCCATATCTAGGTACTTTAAAACACTGTTGTAACGTTAAAATTGGCACTTGAACAATTATCCAAATTTGGCTCAGTGTATGAGTAGCGTGTCACTTTGTGGAACTTGAATATATGGACTTTAAATGTGTTAGGAAACAGGCAACCCAAGAGGGGGGGGAGAATTGGGTTCTTTGCTAGCAATGGATATTTAAAAAACTTTTCAGAAAAACTCTTAATATCTCACAGAA
>JAOTRH010038526.1:0-20387 GCA_034768845.1 Heliamphora exappendiculata
AATAACAGGAGCTCAATGTAAGAAAGTCTTGAGATTATGGGTCATAGTGCAATTATAGTTCTTTAGTGGTGTGAACTGTAATTTAGTATTTTATGAAAATTGCAGAAATCGCTCCATGTCTTTCCATAATTGCAGAAACCTCTAGTAGGTATCTGTGTTTCACTGGAAGTTTAACTCATAATTACTCTTCAGGTCCCTACTGTAACCCTATATATACGCGGGTAGGCAGAACTAGTTTGAGATTGATAGTTCATATATCATATATCAGAGATATCATATTTTGTCTTTTAAGACGAAAGATATTAGGATTCTGCCGATACGAGTTCCCAGAGGATCGTAACCCACACTACGTTTGAGGATTGCGTAAGAGAATACAGTAGAAAATCTGATTAGAGTTTCAACTCGAAATCAAGTCGTAGTTGAAGATTAAATCGATAAGAGTTACTTTTCTAAATTAACTTTGGTTGCACGGGTTTATTTTTGATCGTTTGACGACAAAATTTTTATCTGGAGCCCGTTTTGGCGTTTGCCCGTCTAGTTAATTTTTATCGAAAATTATTTACAAAAACAATGATCTTAACAGTTTTGCCTCCAACAGACCGGTACACACGTCTCACAAGACAAATCGAGATTGATTGAGACAAATCGAGATTAATTTTTTCCCTTTCCTTCGTTTCAATATTTAGTCCTAACTTTTTCACCTCTCCGTTTCTTTTAATATCCAGCGCCCATGTTGATCGATTCAGCATCCTCGCACGCCGTCGCCGTAACTCTCTAACCCAAGAAACATCATAACGAAAAACAATTATAATATAAATAAGTTTTTATAACTATATTTTTTATTTTTTAATAGATAAATAAATAAACTCCCAATACTTTTATCCTCCAATACTTTTATCCTCTTAATGTAAATTATTTTAATTGAGATATCCAACTTAATTTAAATATCATAAAATAAATTCCGATATAGCAGAATTAAATATCGTTGGGCGTCTTGAGCTCAACCACTGGGGATTCAGCTTCTTCTAACTAGAAGCTTCAGAGAAAGGATAAAACAAAAGAAGACCCGACGCCGGCGCACCAATCTGCCGCGCCACCTCCATCGGCCAACCACCCACCGCCGCCTCCCATCAGCGCCGACGCTCTCATGGCTGCCGATGATCCTGACGCCGGCAACGGTGCTCGACTCTCTCCTCTCTCCGCCTCTTTTTCTCTCTCTGCAGTGGTTGAGCTCAAGACAAAAATTCCCGACCTCCACTCTAAAAATCGGCCCCATCCACACAAAATTGAGCGACGCCGCTTGGGATTTATGCACCGCACGACGAGAAGCTTCGTATCAAGCAACTGGAGGCCGAATTCTATGGTGGCCGAATTCTAGGGTTTCCTTCTTTGGACGAAATCTGACGTTTGGAAGCTCCAAGAGGTAGGATTTAGACTAATTGGAGATGCTTTATATTGCTATGTGTTGGATTTTTAGATAAAGCTTAAAAGCCCCAAATGCTTGAGAGATTAAATTGATAACTTAGTTTAATTCATGATTTTGGATGTGATTCCATAGTAATTTGATATATTGATGAAATTGAGACTCTAAGTGAAGAATTTGAACTTTTTGACTTGTTAATTAGTGGCTTGAAGGTTAAGTTCATGATTTAATTGAAAATATGGAACTTTATTAAAACCCTAGTTAGATTTATGGTTTGCTTGGGTGGTTTCTAAGTTAAATGGGGTATGGAGAGGAAATGAAAACATCAAATAGGTTGTTTGAGTTGTGTAACTTATTAATTTGTAGTGGTCTCTAATATACTTCTGTATAGGAGTTTCAGCTACCGTCGTAGCCATCTAGTTTCAGCTGGAAATTTCATCTTTCCTCTGATTCTTCACAGTAGCTAATTCTAGGGGAAAATGTTGCCTTCTGGTGACTTGCGAACTCACTCATTCCTAGCTAAAAAATCACTTTCTTCTCAATGGTTTTATTGTTGAAGTTTGATTAGGAAACTAACTTATTGACATCTAATATGATGCAATGTATATATATATATATATATATATATATATATCTTTTGTGGAAAAATTCCTTTTTTGGTCGAAGTTGCTTTCCTTTTGTCTAACTCACTTCCCTTTTTCTTTGAGTTTTGGGATGTATGTCAGTAAGATTTGTCTTTGTAATTCTTGTCTTGTTAGATGATGGAACTTGAGTTGAAGAAATTGTACGACACTATTGCATCCATTCACGATTAGATGTTTTGTCTTCGTGAAAGGTAAGAACAAAATAATTTCCTATTGGTCTTCATGAAGTGGTTTTTTTTTCTTCTCTTTTTCCCCCTCTAAATTCGTGATGTTGTGTGAGCGTTGAATCAAACTATTGGGTTTGCACCTACTTATGGGTTATTTGAAATGATATGGGTTATTTGGAGTTTCTTGTGATAAAATTACACGTAAGAACTGGGGGGACGGCGAAAGGGTGCACAGGGGGTGAGATGTTTCCTTCTTTTTGATTTTTGTACTAGAGCTTTACAACTGTTGGAGATTCTGATTGTGTGACACTGATTTGATTGGGATGTTGATGTAAATTTGTAATTATATTGCAGGCTTGCGAGGTTAGCAAAATCTCAAAAATCTTTAGCATACTTGCTTGAAATATATTGTGGTGTTTTCATAAACAAACAGTTACAAGTTGTACTTAGGCTTATTTTATGTATCACTCTATTATCTTCTTTCCATGAGTATATACTATATAATGTGCTAGTTTATTAGCTTATGCACTTTTGTGACGTGTTGACGATATGACTATGGCGTTAATATGGTGGGTTGAACCAAGTTAGTGTTGTGTTTAACACGTGGTTTGAAGATTGATTGATGATAAATTCTTGTGGGGTGAGTATGAAATTTAGTTATGGTAGAATGAAGTTAATCATTTGAAAGACTCAATATTGTGTTTGTGTTGAACTTATGTTGTTGAGCGATAATAAGAGGAAATGAACCCAAAAGATAGATTATAAATAAAGCGTGATGCACCAGTATTAGACATGAAGTGAATGATGGAATCGAAATTAATGATTTTTGTATATAAACATGATTTAATGATCGTGAATCATGTGTGCTGTTTTATTGAGAAAGTTTGGAGAATCGTGAAATTGGTTTGATTCACAGAATACTTAACATAAAATATAATTGATATTATTATCATTAAAGCTGAAAGTAAATATCAAATGATGAGAGACTATGTTGGGTGGATATGTGAGATTGTTGTTGTTAAAATGGGAAGATGAGATTGTTTTGAATGAATGTAATTAGTATACTAATCTAGTGAAATTCATGTATGATTTAATACTCACGGAGATGAATACAATAGTAATGAAATGATGAATGTTAGTCATTATGCGGTTTAAATTGTGATTGGGTTTTGATATGCAAGCGGTGCCTGAGTGTGTATATATAGTGATTTGAGTTTGACAGGTTTACAGGTAAATTTTGGGATAATCCGAAAAATAGAGGAGATTCTGTTGAAATTTTCAGTTTTTATAGTTAGAATAATTTTAAAGTTTGATTCAAATATATAAAAACTAGCATATTGATTGGTAATGGATAATAATTAAAATAGATTCTATAAAAGTGTAAAAGAAGTTTAAAATTAGCATGCTGCAGGTGCACATGTCAGATTTGACAGAACTATTTACTTGGACATGCTCAAGATGTGATGGCCTGATCGAGGTATGTTTTTTTTAAATTTATTGTGTGATATATCCTTGTAACTCTAGAAATTATATAAATATGACTCTAATTAATAGTTATGATATGAAGCTTTTCAAATAGGAACTTCAGGGATAAAAATGAAAAACTATCACATAGAGGCTTGGGCACCGGCACTAATACCTCCGTAGCAACTAATGCTAATATCTTTGTAGTGACTAAACAAAGTTGTTGAAACTCAGCACATGCACGAATATGCCCGATTATGGGTTTCGGCTCATTTTTGCAATTTTTTTAAAATATAGGTTTGCAAATAGGAACTTTATGGGGTAAAAATGTAAAACAACCATGGAAATGCTTGGTCTCTGGAACTAACACATACGTAGTGACTAAACAAAGTTGCAAGAACGGATAGTACATGCACGAGACGACGCCCAATTATTGGTTTGAGCTCTGTTTTGCGTGTAGTTTGACTTTTTCTACCACATTAGAACCAAAATAGGCGAACCTGAATTTTGACGCCTTAAGTGAGATTTAGGCACACGTATGGGGTGGTTTTTTATTTTGAACTAATAGTCATAAACGGACAAATTAGGCTTCTTCAAAATGGCCGAATGACCTTCAAATGCAGTCGAATTTGATACACATTGTGGTATTGTCACACTTGTCATTTAGGAATTGAACATGGATATCTAATTTGAGTTTGTAATGTAAATCTTTCTCTTATATTTGATTAAGATGTTATTTAATTTATATATAATATGATTTGTGAGAATTTAATGTGATTTTTCTATTGTATTTGCAGATTGGATATGCATTGAGTTGGTGTAGATCGTTAAGGACAAGATATATATTGGTTATGAGATTTTGTAATTTTTGTTTTATTTTGTCAGACATTAATATAGATTTGTATTTATTTTTGGTTGGCTGTAGCATTTGGATGTACTCTAATTTGTTTTGTTAGGCATGTTTTGTTTTTTACTATATATTGGGCAGGTTGGATTTCTTATGTTTGTATATTATACAGGTTAAATGGTTAGACAAAGTTACACAGATTTTAAAAAATTACTCTTTACATTGAAACAGACCACAAATGACAGTTTTTAGCGACAAAATTAATAGTTTATTTTTGTTTTGAATATTTTTAATTGCAATTTATACTATTGGCGATAGTTTTTTTTTATTGCCAAATATGACATTTTTTGACAAAAATATGTTTTTTTTGTTGCAAATTATAATTTTTTCTGATAAAAAATATTTGTCGTCAAAATGTTGCGGCAACGATATTTTGTCGCTAATATTACATTACACGATGAATCTTTTTGTTGTCTTAAATTCTAATTCAAAATAATACGACAATGTTCTACGATGAAAAATATTTGTTGCTAATATTATCATTTGTGACGAAATTATTTGTTATAAATTTTTATTCAAAATTATGATAATTTTTAATGATTAATTCAGTACAGCGACAAGTTTTTTTCTAAATGCGCAACGAATATTTTTGTCGCTATATTTTTTTATTGGGCGACAATAATAATTTTGTCGCAAATAAAAATTTGTGAAGAGGCTATAGCGACGAAATGAGCGATTAAATGTTTTCATTTTTATTGGTTTTAGCGACGAAATTATTACTTTTGGGAACGAATTCGTTTTGTCTTTACAGCACTAATTTCTTGACTTGTTAAGTCAGTCTCTCTCTCTTTTTTTCTCTCTCTCTCTCTCCTATTTCTTATAAAATCCCAAGCTACCCTATTCCTATATATATATATATATATACACACCCAACACATACATACATATAACCGAAATACCCACATTCATTTGTATTAATTCTTCATTAATTTTCAGTTACAATGATTTAATTTAATAATTATTAAATTATTATTTATTTTATTATTTCTCTATATTTTCCATAAAAACACACACACGTACACACACATATGTATATATATATATATATATATATATATATTACAAAATAGAGCGGTCATATATGACACGTCATATTTTTTATCCAATAGTTGAAATTGTCCAAATTTATATCCAGTGACAATACATATTATTTTAGAAAAATATCATCTTCCTATTTATTTAATGCAGTTGGTTTGAAAAAATATTACATATCTCTTCATTTAATACTATCTCATTTTTCATTTTTCTCTCTTCAAAAAATATTGACAAATATAATTTTCTTTTCTGTTTGATAAAAAATAAAATTTAAGCGATTTAATCAATCACATCCACGAATAAAGCAATGGGAATTAAACACGACACGCAGATTTTTACGTGAAAAAATTCAACATGGGTAAAAAATCACGGGACTACTAAGTCTAAGAATCAAGCATTATAAATCGAACAGTTACAATACAACTTACAGACTTTTGGTAGAATCATCAATCTACTAATTCTAAGCTTGTATGTCGAATCCTCGTTCACTGTTCTCAACTTGATTCCTATTGCAAAGAATCATCGAAACAACTCCTCCGGCAAAATTCTATGTCGAAACTTAGAACACCGTCTAAGATTTGTCACAAATGATCTTTGATTTTTTGGGCCACGAAAAAACACTTCTGAATATTAACTGGAGCTCTGAATATTGAAGTGTCAAAAATATTTTTGTGACTGCCTAATGACCCTTTTAGAGGTCATCAAATCCCAGGTTGAAGAATTTCAAACCTAATGAAATTACCTAGGCCCGCTCGAACGGGACTTTTGGGCTCTCGAGCGGTCACGCCGAATTTTTCTTTTCAGACTTGTACTTTAGGCTTGTGCGTTGTGTATCTTGAATGCTCACACTGATTAGTACTTTCATTCTGATCAGTCTTAGATAGACTAAAATAACAATAAGAACCAAATCCTATCTAAAAGACTTATCCTAATCAAGACATATAATACAAGACAAACACTTCTTAACCTAATCCTAATTAAAGGAATTCTAAACCTATTAAACCACCTAGAGAATTGCCATAAAACAAAAAAAGTAGAATTTAATATAAAATTAAATTCTTTACAATCTCCTCCTTGACAATTCTAGGTGACCACAACATTTATATACAACGCACACCTTCCAACAGAATTCTCCAATAACTCAACAACTTCTTCTTCTATCAAACCTTAAAAGAGAAAAAACACAAAAACCAACCAACCTCATAGGATTAAATAGAAGAAGTATGAGCAATCCAAAAGAAACTAATTTGCATGCATTAATGAAAAAAATATGATCACATCAGTACATACATGCAATTAAAACTATCAAAGTATCACAAGTATCACCTGTCAAAACCAAAAACTATGCTCATCTGGCATGCCTACCATTCTATACCATTATGTACCCCAAAAAACATAAACATATCACCTTACCTGTTCTACCTCTTTGTGGCACCTGGAAATGTCGAGGAGGAGCGGACACTCAAGCTAGAGGAAGACCATGTAGCAACAACTCAAGTTGATTAAAGCGAACAGTCATTTGCTGCTCAAAATTGTCTATATGTTGCTGCAGACTGTCCACCTTAGCCTCTAAGGAGGTAAACCGGGGGTCAAGAGAATAGCAGGATGACTCTCCTTGAGTAGCAGGTGGTGTGGTGGCACTCGTAATTGTGTCATTAGAATTAACATCATCATCAGCAGTCGGAGTAGGGATGTGGGCAGCACTTTGTGAAAAAGTGCAACAACTGATGGACAAGAATAAGCCATAAGGTCAGGCATTCTTCTTGTTGTCGTGGGCAACTCGAAGCATAGCCCAGAGAAAAATAGAAGCAAGATAGATACCCTCACCATGACTAATGACATATAGCTCATAACCACTCTGGTGATTTATGTCAAAAACATGACCGTGGGGGTCAATGTTTGTGCTCACAATAAGATTCAGAAGGCGAAAGAAGGGAGCCAAATCTTTCTGATACAGGTACCCACTTAACAAAGTCCTAGGTGTTCCACATAGAGTGGTAGCTATCTGATCAAAAGAAACATCAGGGTTACCTGGGATAGGAGGATAGGTATCCTCAATGGTATCATCGTACCCCAAGTAGTCAATCAGGATGTCAAGAGAAAACTCAATGGCTTGGCTACGGACATAGGTTTTGAAACTAAAATCCAGGGTTTGGATGTCACACAGGTTGGAGTAAAACTCCCGGACCAAGTCTACCATAACTTCTCTTTCAACCTGAAGAAACCTAGTCTGTCCTAATTTCTCAAAAGCTTGGGTATTTGTAGATTTGAAAAATCAAAGAGGATTACCTTTTTCTCCAAGAGAGAGGTCTAGTGGCAAAGAGGTTATTGGACTTAGTTCACCAGCGAGGGTTTAAAATCGGGTGCAGTCAAATAGAGGCTGAGATCGACGGGGAGGCATGGTCCTGGAAAAATTAATAATCAAAGGACTTGAATTAGATCTAGAGATAGTGTGTAATAGAATCAGATCACAATGCGTCAATCACAATAGTCAAGTCTATATACCAAAGTCTAAAATGGTATTCAAATTCCAAATAGTATATATGTTCAAATATCACATTCCAGAACAGGGTACTGGTTCATCATGGAAGGCTTAATTTAGATGATCAATATGAATACCTAAACACAACTCAAGTCCAACAAAAAGGCAAACTACTTCAAGAGGAATGATCAAAATGGAGTACTCAACCTAAAATGTGCAAGACCAAGAATCAAAGTCTAAATATCAAAACCCAAATCACAAATAAGAAACCAAGTCAAGCTCTATTATCACAACGCTCAAGAACAACCCAAAGTACCATCCAAAACAATACTGTGTTCTAGATGATCAAACTAAATAAACCCAATACCGTGTTCTAGATCTGGAACCAAAACAACCATCTTGAAAGTTCAAGAACAACCTAATGTACCAACCAACAATTTTCCCTAGGATTGAAAACCCTAGGTTCGAAGGGGGTGCGCACAATCGAAACCTTAGTATTGGTGTCAAAACCACAATATACTTGCAAAAACAAAACCCTAGATGTGTGAATCACAAGCTAACAAAAAATACACGACCAAGCATGGAGTCTAGTCATGAAATCAAGGTACAAGGGTTCGTAAACAAAAAAATAAATAAAAATAAGAACCTTAACTGTGAACCCCAGAGTAGAGAAAAGTTCCAAAACAAAACCCTAGTCCCACAAACCGTTAAAATCGCGCAAAAACCAAGGGATTGAAGCTTATCGTGGATGGAAAGGAGGAATCCAAACTTTGGTTTGTGAGGAGCCAAATCCAAATCGGGTAAGAAAGCTAAGGCGCCTAGGGATATGAGAGAGAAAAGGAAAAAAAATGAAGAAAGAACTCGTAAGCCCAGTTTTGAATCTTTTGGTGTGCAATAGTCTGCTCGAGCGTGAGGGGGTCCACTTGAGCAGTGGGCAACTTAAAGAGACACTGGCTAGTATATGCTTGAGTGCAAGAATAACCGCTCGAGTGGTGTGATGGCATAAACAAAAAAGTTAAGAGGCCGCTAGAGCTCCCAATAGAGCCGCTTGAGTGGTGGTCATAAAGAAACAAACCCAGAAAACCACCACTTAATATTTCAAAGAAGCACATTTGGACTGGCATTTCAGCACAAAGTGTTTCAAAAACAGTGTAAAACTAATAAGAAGAAGGTAGAAAAGACACACTTCCCAAACACTATATCAGAAAATTGTCCAGAGATATCAACCCAAGTGAAACACTAGAAACTAGAGAAGAAGGACTTGGCAGGTTGTAAAATTTCAAAGAATTTGAATGCAGACTCTGATGAGATGTATCCACATATATAAAATGTAAGACATATGTGAGACTAATATGCATTAAACACAAGTGAAACTTCTCAAGAAACTTCACAGTTTGAAGTCAAACCCAGTAGAGCCCCAAAGTATTTCTATTGAAGAAGAACAGAAGCTCCCCCTCAAAAAGAACTGTATCTATTAAAAAACTTTATGTTTTATTTGGCGGCTATCACACTAATACGAATTAAAAGACAAGGTTTGCATAAGTAGCCATATCCGTTAGCATGAAAGATCAGTTGCATAAATGGCGGCTTACACACTAAAATGAACAAGAAAGCATGGTTCATATAGGTAGCCATTTCCACAAGCAAGTCAAAATTCAACATAAATAGTGGCTTTCACACTATAACGAACGAGAAAACAAGGTTCGTATAGGTAGCCATTTTTATAAGCATTGTAACACAAACAATTCTGAATGAGAGAAGAGCTATGGAAAGATAATCAGATGGGGGTGATTATAGAGATCAACATCAACTATGGGATTCTACCACAACGGTCAATCAAACTGGGTTTCTCAATATAGTTCAAAACTGTATCACATGCATATTTAACCTCACATATTCCACACACTAGATGGAAAACAATCTTGAAAGGTCACAGAACAACATATACTCTCCATTATCTTACTGACACAATGATTTAGTCAATATTTTGAGATGTTTCACAATGATTGAATCAAATGACATAAACTGGATTACAGTTTGAAACGACACCGAAACAAAATAAAACAAAAAAGACAAAAAAAAACATTTTTTTCTTAAACTACTTTTGCTCAAAATGCCAAATTCCAATTGATTTCCTAAGAAACTCAAATCAGAGTGCTTCCAAAGATTTTGTAAACAGATCAGCCAATTGGCTTTCAGTGTCAATGTACTTAAGAGTGATAATACTATCGTCCACTAACTGACGGATGAAATGATGCCTTGTGTCTATGTGATTGGTCCTAGAATGCTGAACATGATTTTTTGAAATGTTAATAACACTAGTATTATCACAGTAGATAATCACAGATTCTTGATTAAGACCATATTCAGAAAAAAATTTGTTTCATCCAAAGTACAACAACTACCAATAGCAATATACTCAGCCTTGGCTATAGACAATGAAATAGCATTTGTTTTCTTACTGTGCCGCGAAACCAAATTGCTACCAATGTAGAAACAACCTTCGGAAGTGCTTTTTTTGTCATCTGCATATCCAGCCCAATCGGCATCAGAAAAGCATGCAATGTTGGAGTTAGTATCTTTGGAAAACCAAATATCAAACTCAATAGTGGAATTCACATATTAAATAATTCTTTTAACAGTAGTTAAATGTGATTCCTTAGGATTAGATTGATAACGTGCACAAATACCAACACTGAAAGGGATATCAGGTCTACTGGCTGTAAGATACAAAAGACTCCCAATCATACTTCTAAACATGGTTTGGTCGACACTTTGACCATTTTCATCTTTTGACAATTTCACAGTTGTACTCATAGGGGTTCGAACAGGTTTGGTAGATTCCAACTTAAACCGCTTAACTAGGCCTTTTGCATATTTTGACTGTGAGATAACAATTATGTCATCAGACTATTTAATTTATAAGCCTAGGAAGTAGTTTAGTTCAGCTACCATACTTATTTCAAATTTCTTATGCATACATTTTGAAAACGAAAGGGCAAGAGATTCACAAGTAGAACCAAACACATTATCATCAATATATATATGTGCAACTAGAATATCTATCTTGTCCTTTTTAATGAAAATGGGTCTTATCCACACTTCCTTTAATGAAATCATGATCAACTAGGAAGATGGTTAGTCGTTCATACCATGTTCGGGGGACTTGTTTCAGCCTGTACAAAACTCTTTTGAGCTTGTACACATGATCAGGGTAATGTGGATCCTCAAAGCCTTTGGGCTGTTCAATATAAACAACTCCCTTTAACTGGACATTTAGGAAGGCACTTTTCACATCCATATGGTATAATTTGAAATTCAGAAAATAAGTCAAAGCAAGAAGAATACGAGTAGACTCTAATTTGGCCACTAGCATAAAAGTCTCATCAAAGTCTTTTCCTTCTACTTGTTAGTAGCCTTGTGCTACTAACCTAACCTTATTCCTTATAATTATGCCATGTTCATTAGTCTTGTTTTTAAAAATTCATGTAGTACCAATAGCATTAACATTTTCAAGTCTATGTACTAACTCCTAAACATCATTCCTGACGAATTGTTTGAGTTTCTCATGCATAGCATTCATGCAACAATCGTCAGTCAGAGTCTCTTTCAAAATTTTTGGCTCTATAAAAGACACGTAACACAAATGACTTACCTGATTTACCTGATTTTGCATTTGTCACAGTGTCATCATTGGCTTGGTTACCTCTTCAATCACCAGATCCAGTGGGTGATTTAGCTTAACTCGTGAGGAGGGTTCTAATGGTGCTTGCTCCTTTGGTACTGTCACAGTGTTAGAACCTGCATCCACAATTTGTTTAGGCAAGCTGGGCTGCACTAGATCCTCAAGTTTCTGAGAGTCAAGCTGATTTTCTTCAGGTATCAATGCCTTTTCTAATTTTTATGTGTCATTAACAACTACATTAACAGATTCCATAACAATAGAGGTACGCAAATTAAAGACTCTATATGCTCTACTATTGATGGAATAGCCCAAAAATATCCCATCATCACTTCTGGAGTCAGATTTACCCAACTATTCTCGATCTTTTAAGATGTAACATTTGATCCCAAAAGTTCTAAAATATTTTACATTAGGCTTTCTACCTTTCCATAATTCATATGTAGTCTGTTTGGTTCCTGGCCGTAAATAAACTCGATTAATAACATAACATGTAGTATTTACAGCCTTGGCCCCAAATCTAAGAGGAATGTTTTTACCATAAAGCATAACCCTAGCCATCTCATGTACCACCCTATTTTTTCGTTCCACTACACCATTCTGTTGTGGTGTTTTAGGAGCGGAGAACTCATGTTGGCTTCCCTGTTTATCAAAATTTTTTGAGAATTCTGAGTTCTCAAATTGTCTGCCATGATCTAATATGGTATTTGTGATAAGCTGATTCTTTCATTCCTGTTCATTATTTAACTTAAGACAAAGGGATTTAAAAACAGCAAACGCGTCAGATTTTTCTCGCAAAAAATTCATCCAGATAAATCTAGAAAACTCATCCACCACAAGAAAAATATATTTCTTACCACCTATACTCTATGTTCTAGTAGAACCCATAAGATCCATGTGAAGAAGTTGAAGAGAATATTGAGTGGCAAGATGATTTATTTTCTTGTAAGAGACTTCAATTTGTTTACTCAGTTGACATGGTCCACACACTACTTTTGTTGAACTCAACAGTTTTGGAATGCCATTAACCAATTCAAGATTAGCCAGTCTGGATAAATCCTTATAGTTAATGTGACCCAAACGATGATGCCACAATTCAGCTTCATCTGTTTTTGCAAAGTGGCATGCTAGATTAGTTTTGGAAAAAATTCCATAACAGTTATTAGATGTCTGAATACCATGAATTACAATTTTTTTCTTTTTATCCAAAATTAAACATTCAATTTTTGTAAAATGCACTTCATGGTGGGTATCACACATTTGACTTATGCTAAGAAGGTTTGCTTTCAAACCATCTACAAACAGGACATTATCCAATTTAGGAAGTCCCAGAGAGCTAATGGATCATTTTCCAATAATCTTGAAGAAGTTTTCATCACCAAATGTGACAGGTCCTCCATTATATGGAGCAACATTTGAGTATAGAGACTTATCACCAAACATATGTCAGGAACAACCACTGTCTAAGTACCATATAAAAGAGTTTTGAGTTTTCAAGGCTGTATGAACTATATAACCTTTCAAATCGGACTTACTAACCCATGCAACACGAGTTTTTGGAAAAGGTTTGACATGAGTACTAGGTTCCTGGCCAAAATAGGGTCTCTACCAGTTGTCTACTTGAACGCCCATAAGGTCCGCTCGAGCGCACGACTACCAGTGAACTATTTTTCTATTCTGCCAGTTGGTCGCTTGAGTGCCCCTTGGGTCCACTCGAGCGCTCGACTGCCAATAAGTTTGGCCACCTCTCTGCCAGTGGTCCGCTCGAGTGCCCTACTGCCAGTGTGATTTCTTATTTAGCAGTTTGATTTGGTCATGTAATTTTCTAACTTTTCTATTGTTTTAGTAAACAGATAGTGAGTTCAATTTTCTGCAATTTGGTCTAATATGACCTATAATACCACAAAAATGACATATCGAAAAAAATATTTGAAAACCAGATGAATGTGGTAAGGTTTTTTTGAAAAAAGTTTCCCGAAGTTTCAGTCTTGAATTGATTAGTCTTTTTTCAAAGCATTTTCCATACCTATAGGCATGTTGACAGCTTTAACAAAGTTGATTTTATCAGTTGCCTTTGAAGCAGATGACCTTTCAACATACCTTAATCCAGTTCGATCTGATGCCACTTTCTGCACACTTAAGATCTCTTCCAAACTCAGAGATCATGCATTCAACTTCTTGAGAGTGGTACTAGCAGTTAACAGTTAAGATTCTAACTATTTGATTCTAGCCTCACTTGCCTCATATAAGGATTTTGACTTTATTTAGTTTTGTGATTCCAATTCTAATTCAGAAACTTTTAAATTGAGAGAATTATAAGACTCAGAAAGTTCATTTCTCTGTTTGTCAGAATTGACCAGTTTCTCAGTCATTTTAGTTTTAAAAATTTTTAGTTGAGAAACATGAGCCGGAGACTCGGTGAGTTCTGATTTAAGGCTATCATTCTCCTTCTTCAAGGTCTTAACCTTCAGTGACAACTTAGTGATAACTTTTGTCATTTTGTAACATTCTTTGTGAAGTTTATCATAAGCCAACTGAAGATTTTTCTTATTCCCATCTTCAGATTTTGAACCTAAATCTGGATCTTCTTTTCCAGAATCACTGTATGATACGTGTGATTCATGATCATAAAATTCAGATTTACCAGATCCAGTAGAAGAAGTAAAAGCAATAAAATTACATTATTCATTCTCTGGTTCGGATTTAGTTTCATCGCCAGTTGACTCAACTTCATCAACCCATGTCACAGTGAAAATCTTTTCTCTTTTTTTCTTTTTACTTGGACAATTCTGTGCAATGTGACCATAACCTTGACACTCGAAACACTGTATATTCTAGTTCTGAACTTTTGGCTTTTTCTTTTTAAACTTGGCCACAATTTTGCTTTCATCACCAAACTTTCTAGACTTTGACTTGAGATTAGATTTTTTATTTAAAATGAATTTTCTCAGTTCTTAACGATAAAAGCCATAACATCAATGTCAAATTCCGCCTCATCATCTAAAAACTCCAAGTCAACCTTTGAAGATTTTAAAGCAACGCTTTTTAATTTTTTAGGTTGGCGTAGAGTTAATTCAAAGGTCTGAAGGTTTCCAACCAACTGTTCCATTTTTAAAGAATCGATGTCCTTGTTTTCTTCAATGACAGTAACCTTTGGTTGGAATCGTTAAGGTAGTGATCGTAAGATTTTTCGAACAATATGTGATTCTGAGATTTTCTCACCAAGAATAAAGTTAAAATTTACAATGTCACTCAACTTAGCATAAAATTTATCAAATGTCTCATTGTCTTCCATTCTAAGCGTTTCAAAATTTGTAGTGAGACTTTGAAGTTTTGAGAGTTTAATAGTTGAAGTGCCCTCATGTGTGACTTCAAGGATATCACAAGCATCTTTAGCGATTTCACACGTACAAATACATCTGAATTCTTCTGGTGTGACACCGCTAAGAAATACATTGATAGCCTTACTATTCCAGCCTGCTTCGTCTAAAACCTTTTTCTCCCATTATTCGGTAGGTTTTAAAATAGTATCTTCATCAGATTTATTAGTAGGAGGGGTATAATCAATTACAACTATCATCCAAAATCGTTCATCGATAGATTTAAGAAATGTCCTCATATTTGTTTTCTAATAAGGGTAGTTTCCTCCATCTAACAACGGGAGTCGTACGATTGAGTTTCCTTCTCTAGGAAATTCTATGAATGCGATTGATTAGGATCGAAAACTTTTGTTTGAAAAACAAAACCTGTTTGATACCAATTGAAAATTTTAATTTTCTTTTCTATTTGATAGAAAATAATATTTAAGTGATTTAATCAATCACATCCACAAATCAAGCAATGGGAAGTAAAAACGACATGCAGATTTTTACGTTGAAAAACCTAACATGGGTAAAAAAACCACGGGACTACTAAGTCTAGCAATCAAGCACTATAAATCGAACAGTTACAATACAACTTACAGACTTTTGACCGAATCCTCAATCTACTAGTCCTAAGCTTGTATGATGAATTCTCGTTCACCATTCCTCACTTGATTCCTGCTGCAACGAATCCTCGAAACAACTCCTTCGGCAGAATCCACTGTCGAAACATAGAACACCGTCTAAGATTTGTCACAAACGATCTTTGACCTTTTGGGCCATGAAAAGGCACTTCTGAATATTAACTGGAGATTTGAATATTAAAGTGTCAAAAGTATTTTCGTGGCTACCTGATGACCCTTTTATATGTCATCAAATCCCACGTTGAAGAATTTCAAACCTAATGAAATTACCTCGGTCCGCTCGAGCGGGCCTTTTGGGCGCTCGAGCGGGCACACTGAATTCTGCTTTTCAGACTTGTACTTTAGGCTTGTGCGTTGTGTATCTTGAATGCTCACACTGATTAAGACTCTCGTCCTGATCAGTCTTAGAGAGACTAAAATAACAATAAGAACCAAATCCTATCTAAAAGACTTTCCTAATCAAGACAAACACTTCTCAATCTAATCCTAATTAAAGGAATTCTAAACCTAATAAATCACCTAGAACTGCCATAAAAAAATTTAATATAAAATTAAATTCTTTACAAATATCATCTCTATTCACAAGAAATAACACCAGAAAAATAAAACTTCAAAATCTATATAATAAAGAAGCTTAGTGTTTTCAAAAATATGTTAGACATATTTTTGAAAGTAATGGTTAAGACTGATTTAAAATGAGATCAAATGGTTGTAAGACATTCTTTTCAAAAATGTGTTTTCTCACTTCAAAAAATCTAATTTGAGGAATATTGACCATTAAATTAGGAATTTGATTTTATTAAACCTAATTTGCCTATCTCTCCAAAGACTAAGCCTTCCAAATTAGGGACACTTGCCATCAAACTAGGGATTTGATTTTAACTCAAATCTAATTTGCCTCTCTCCCAAGAGAACTCATTCTTTCCTCTCTCCTTTTCTCATGGCTACATATATAAGAGAAATTTTATTTTTTTTTATAAATAACAAATTCGATGAGCTCTAAATAATTACAGGTCCGATAATAAAAATATATTTAAAATTCTATATAATAAAATCGCTTAATGTTTTTGAGATGTCTACGGACAAACTACATTTTAAAATTAATGATTAAGATTGATTTAAAATGAGGTCTAACGGTTATGAGTCATTCTTTTCAAAAATGTGTTTTTTCACTTCAAAACAATACATTTAATTTTACCTCAAACCTAATTTGGGAGATATTTGCCATCAAATCAGGGATTTGATTTTTTCAAACCTAATTTGCATCTCTCTCAAGACCAAGCCGTTCAAATTACGAATATTTGCCATCAAATTAGGTATTCAATTTTAACTCAAACCTAATTTGCCTTTCTCCCAAAAAATGTCCTTATTCCCTCTCTCCTTTTTCATGGCTACAGATATTAGAAAATTTTTATTTTTTTGTATGAACAACAAACATGACGAGCTCTACATAATTGACAAGTCCGATAATAAAAATATATTTAAAATTCTACATAATAAAATAGCTCAGTGTTTCTGAAATGTCTAGAGACAAACTATATTTTAATGGGTATGATTTCTTCTTTATAAAATTATAAAGCTGAGATTTTACTTGCTAAAAAAAATTCTCGCCCATTTTTAGCCAGCAAACATTTTTCAAAATACACACAATTGCCAAACCCTAAACAGTCTTCCAAAGCCCTAATTACTCTCTCTCACATCCCTCTCTATCGAAACGTCTCTAACCTTAAACACTATAATCTTTGTTACGTTGCCTCTACAACGCCGCCTCCTCTACTATATAATAAGGAAGCTTAGTGTTCTCAAAAATATGTTAGACATATTTTTAAAATTAATGCTTGAGATTTATTTAAAAATGAGATCTAATGGTTCTGAGACATTCTTTTTCAAAATGTATTATCTTACTTCAAAAGGACACATTTAATTTTACGTCAAGTCTAATTTGAGGGATATTGGGCATCAAATCAGGTATTGGATTTTCTCAAACCTAATTTACCTTTCTCAAAAGATTAAGCCGTCCAAATTAGTGATATTTGCCATTAAATTAGGATTTGATTTTAACTCAAAACTAATTTGTCTCTCTCTCATAAGAATTTATTCTTCCCTCTCTCCTTTTCTCATGGTTACACATATTAGATAAATTTTATTTTTTATATAGACAATAAACTCAACGAGATCTAAATAATTTACAGGTCTGATAATAAAAATATATTTAAATTCTATATAATAAAATAGTTTAATATTTTTGAAATGTCTAGAGACAAACTATATTTTAATATTAACGATTGAGATTGATTTAAAATGAGATCTAATTGTTGTGAGACATTCTTTTCGAAAATGTATTTTCTCACTTTAAAAGAACACATTTAATTTTACTTTAAACCTAATTAGAGAGACATCTACTATCAAATCAGGAATTCGATTTTCTCAAACCTATTTTGCCTCTATCTCAAGACTAAATCGTCCAAATTTGGGATATTTGCCATCAAATTAGAGATTCGATTTTAACTCAAACCTAATTTGTCTAACTCTCAAAAAATGTTCTTCTTTCCCCTCACCCTTTCTTATGGTTATATGTATCAGATAAATTTTATTTTTTTATAGACAACAAACTCGACGAGCTCTACATAATTGACAAGTTCAATAATAAAAATATACTTAAAATTCTATATATAAAAATACCTTAGTGTTTTTGAAATGTCTATAGACAAAATATATTTTAATGGTTAGGATTTCTTTTTTATAAAATTATAAGGCTGAGATTTTACTTGTCAAATAAAATTCTCTCTCATTTTTAGCTAGCAAACATTTTTCAAAATACACAATTTCCAAACCCTAAATAGTCTTCCAAAACCCTAAAAACTCTTTCTCACTTCCCTCTCTATCGAAGCCTCTTTGAAATTTAAAAACTATAATCTCTGTTACGCTACCGTTGCAACGCCGCCTCCTCTACTATATAATAAAGAACATTATAGTTGAGACTGATTTGAAATGAGGTCTAATTTTTATGAGACTTTCTTTTCAAAAATGTGTTTTCTCACTTCAAAAGTACACATTTAATTTTGCTTCAAACCTAATTTGTGGGATATCGGCCATCAAAGTAGGTATTTGATTTTCTCAAATTTAATTTTCCTCTCTCTCGAAATACTAAGCCGTCCAAATTAGTAATATTTGCCATCAAATTATGGATTTAATTTTAACTCAAACCTAATTTGGCTTTCTCTCAAAAGAATTCCTTCTTTCCTTTCTCCTTCTTTGATGGCTACAGATATCAGATAAATTTTATTTTTTGTATAGACAACAAACTCGACGAGCTCTAAATAATTTACAAGTCTGATAATAAAAATATATTTAAAATTCTAAATAATAAAATAGTTTAATATTTTTGAAATGTCTAAAGGACAAACTATATTTTAAAATTAATGATTGAAATTGATTTAAAATGAGATCTAATGGTTGTGAGACATTTTTTTCGAAAATATGTTTTCTCACTTTAAAAAATACATTTAATTTTACCTCAAACTTAATTTGAGGGATATCTTCAATTAAATTAGGGATTTGATTTTCTCAAACCTAATTTATCTCTCTCTCAAGGCCAAGCCGTCCAAATTAGAGATATTTGCCATAGAGTTAGGAATTCAATTTTAACTAAAACCTAATTTGCCTCTCCCACAAAAAAGTCCTTATTCCCTCTTTCCCTTTCTCATAGCTACAGATATCAGATAAATTTTATTTTATTTATAGATAACAAGCTCGACGAGCACTACATAATTGATAGATCCGATAATAAAAATATATTTAAAATTCTATATAATGAATTTGCTCAGTGTTTGAAATGTCTAGAGACAAACTATATTTTATTGGTTAAGATTTTCTTTATAAAATTATAAGGCTGAGATTTTACTTGCCAAATAAGATTCTCGCCCATTTTCAGCCACCAAATATTTTTCAAAATACACACAATTATCAAACCCTAAACAGTCTTCTAAAGCCCTAAAACTCTCTCTCGCATCCCTCTCTATGGAAACCTCTCTAAACCTTAAATACTATAATCTCTGTTACGCTGCCGCTGCAACGCCGCCTCCTCTACTATATAATAATCACTTTTATGTAAATTTTTATTAGTTGGATTATTTATTTTTAATAATTGATTGGAAATTCTTAAAAGAACAATTGCCTTTAAAAAAATAATTAAATTAATTGAAAGTGTCTTTAGACACGAGTCATACCCTAGTGTGTATATATATATATAACAACACCAGTAACTAAAAGCTATTGTATACAATATTAAATTGTTCACAGGTGCATTGATTTTTAGAAAACGGTAAAACGATAAATACAAATAATTGATACATTAAACAAGAATGAAACTGACAATTGTCATTGGTCTTTAAAATTCAAATTTTAATATATCTCCAAAGTATTCCATATTTATCTTTCACCTTCCTACTAAAATTCTCCCGCTTTCCCTACAATACTCTCCTTTCCTAACAACTATCAACAACGTCTACTATTGGATTATCTCAATTCAACTTTTTAGATTTTTTTTAAACTTTAAAATTATCTCTAATTTCAAT
>JAOTRH010038557.1:0-20384 GCA_034768845.1 Heliamphora exappendiculata
CAACTTGTATATTAATATAAAGAGACTTAATACAACATATAAATAATTAAATAATGATAAAATAATATTAAATTATAAAATTGAGTTTTAAAATCTAAATTCGTCAAATTATATTAAAACTAGTATAAAAGAAATTAAAAATATAAATCGAATTACAAAATTGTACAAAAATTAAAATTTTGCCCAACCACTACAACTAAATATTGCCATAATTAAACTAAGACGTAAAAATTAAGTACAACACCAAAAATTATTATCTTAATTTAAATCTTTAATATTCATAGTTAAAAATATACATTAAGTTACTTTTTAGATACAATTATTGAACAATGTGGTACATATATATTATTAAATATACAATAAAATAAAATAATATAACAAAATTCAAAAATAGAGCCAAAACCCCACCCCTTGGCAGACTACTTTTCCTCCCCAAACACTCAACCCCATTTTTATATATACATATTGTCATACATGCATGGGTATTTAGTGGTTCTAACCTCCCATAAGTCTTATATATACATTATAAGCCTATTTTAGCTACAAAATTGATTTTTAAAAGACCAAACCCCACTCTCATTTTCGGCACTCTCTCCCTCTCCCTCTTGGTGTTATATTTTTTTTCTCTAAGTGTTGTGAGTGTAAGCTAGAGTGAGAAAGAGTGGAAAAAGACTTGAAGTTTTTTAGGGTTCTTGGTGATTCTTGAGTTTTTCATCAAAGTTTATCAACTTTCATCATTCATCAAGCATACACTAGGTAGGAACAATAATTTTTATACACTTATTTTCTATGTATTAAGGTTTTCTTAGCTCCTAAACTCCTCTAGATTCAAGATCCATGCTCAAACTTATGAGATGCGATTTTGAATTTATTTATTACATTTATTCTTTCTCCTCAATCATCCACCATCTTTGTTGCTTTTGTTCCATGCAAATGGTATATATCTCATGTATAATCCATATATATGAAGGATATAGCCATGCATGCAAGGGTCATGGGCTTAGGAGCTTAGAAAGCACATATTTTCTTCATACTCAAATCTATCTAGAAAGGGTTTTTGTAAAAAATTAGATTTTTGTCATTTGTTAGAGTGATCTAGACTCATCAAAATTTTTTGAAATTTTTACTATAGTTTCATATGTATATTATTTACATACACAAATTTTTTTGAGGTCCAAATCGTTAGCCTTATTTTTCTAAACATAGAGAACTAAATCAGATTAAAATGGGTATCTGGATAGACAATTTTGAATCCACGCCATTTACTGTATAAATAAGTTATCGATATGATTTTTATGTGGTTGGATAAAAAAATGTCTTATCTTTCTAACCCCACTAAAATCAACCCGTTTACATATGCATAGAGAAAATGGAAATGATTCTCCTAAAGTGTGTTGAATTTGGACACTGTTTGGTAGACTGTTCATAATAAATTCAAAAAAACTGAAAAAATACAAGGTCAAGTCCCAGAGCTTCTAAACTCATAGATCAAGAACTATAAAAATTTTAAAAATAAATTTTTAGTCTAATTTCTCATTTATATTTTTGAAGCCCAGTTTTCACGCCACTATTCTGAAAATTTGTCTCTACATTGTCGTAGAAATTTATTTTGTCAAAACCGATGCCGTAGAGGCAAAATTTGGAAAAGTATAAAGCATAAAAAGTGTTTAGAGCATCCCAAATAAGGTTTCTACAAAATCTTAGATTTTAATTCCGAGTCAAAGTATTTTAAAAAAATCCTAAAATGAGTAGTTAAAACATAAAAATTATGACTATGATTAAATGTGATTTAGTGTTAATGCTATTATTTTGGGTTTTCTATGTTGTGTTATGCATGATTAAATAATTAGAATGTGTAATATTGCCTTGATATATTTACATAATTTTAGTGGTTGAATTATTTACATGTAAATTTTGTTAAATCGTTGATCTATGTACATTGTGTTCTAGCATGAGTATTTTGAGATGACTTTAGATTAATTGGTGCACTTTTTATCTTACATGCTAATTAATCATATCCATGCATGAATTTCCTTGTAAGTTAAAAAATGGTAACTTTAGCATATTATTCCGCATCATTATTAGGATGGGTTTCACGGGGTTCACTTAAAGATTTTAAGAAAGAGATGAAATTGAACTTTAGAGTGGTATAATGACACTTGGAAAAAATTGTGGCTTTATGCCTTGGTTATTTTTGAATGGTTTTGCCCTTAGTGCTAAACGCATGTTGTTATAAATTATATTACTAGTGAAGGCGGTTTGTATGGGATAATAATAGGAGTTAGATTTCAAGATCCCGCGTTTGACATTGACTTGAGAGTCGAGGGCCTAAAATGTTGACTTGTCCACTCCTTGCCATCAGTGATGAGCCGGCTGGACACTTAGTCTGCTACGTAGTCATCCCACGGTTTAAGTAACGCTCTTTGTTGGTTGGTAGACTTGGTCAGCGTGATAGGGATCATGGGGTTTAGGATGGTTTCTCCAGGGTTGTTAGAACCTTGAACAACTTAAGTTTTAATTGGAATAGAAAGTTTAAATTTGTTGCATCATTCTCGTCATTGTTCACTGTCATACTTACTCTTTTTATGTGTTAACTTGTATTTGGTGAAATTTTTGTATAATTATGTTATTCCTTCTGAGTTTTAGTTCGGGACATTATATGCCAGGTTTCAAGGATGCATAAGTTCTTGCCAACAACCCTGTGCCAGAGGAGGTGGAACTATGGCTCCCGTGAGCTAGAATTCTACCAATCTGCTGCACTTAATTTTTGAGCTTATCGGACTTTGTGCTACTTTCTTTAATAGTTTCTGTTAAGTACACTTTGCTTTTGGGTCTATAACCTTAATTTTTTTGATATTCATACTTTTCTGGTTGATGGGTATTAATCCCTTGTTATTATTCCACACCAATATTAGCTATTTGTCGCTGTAGATGTCCCCGAGTTTTCGGGTGTCACAGGATCTGGATGGCAATACGTTCTCTACTCCCATAAACTTGGACCAGCTCAAAAAGTACTACCCTTAAGAGATAAATAAATAGAATCAAAGCTCGCTGAGATGAAAATTGAAAAGGTGACCTAGAAAAAAGTTAGAGTAGTCCGTAAGGTCGAAAACCTGAATGGGTGACCTTGGCAACAGTTATGGCATCATAAAAGGAGAGTGTCACTACCAGAGAATTAATCGAGCTCGAACTACATCGTGGCCTTATTCTACTTTCTTGAAATATGTAGGCAACTTCTTTTAAGAAGTCTGGCCACTTTTTTTGTATTACCCATCTTTAAATCCAAGTAAAGATCAATGTAAATTTGTCTTTGAATTTTGCTAATAAAATCATTCACTTGCAAAAATAAAAAAACTTTAGATAATTGAGAACCATTTTCAGGACAAACAAGGGATTTTCATTACTACTTCATCAAAAATAAGGTTTTGGTAATAGGGTGGACGAACAAGTTCAAAACTCTAAAAAACAAAAAGAAAGCCATGAAATTTTTTTAAAAAAAGAAGCAAAGTAGGTCTCTTAAATCTTCCTCCTCTTTAACTCCTATTTTTCTTCCTCTTTATCTCTTTTCTCTCTATTCTGGATTAACCATGCCTAATATTCCTTGAAAAGTTTCGGTTACTGCAATTCTTGCATCTCTATCAGTGAACGAGATGGCCAAGCCTCCTGATAATTTGCTAAGAACAGGGCCTGAAGGGAAGATGAGTACATACGGCTCCAAACGCCACCGAATATGATCTAACTCTAACTGAATTGCCGCATAATCCGATGAGTATAATTGAAGGTAGACAGTTTAAGGTCGATCAGCAGCACGCCAAGATGGTCCATAGTGATTACAATCATAGTAGGGATCTCCCACCAAGAACAGTGCCAAGTAAAAAAAAAGATATTGCCTCCAAGCCGCCTAAATAGCGCATATCGAATAGTAAGGATGGCAGGCAAGTGCCGCAGCATTGTACATAACTGTGATTGGTTTCTATATGAGGTTCACCTTTTCCACCAGATAAATCTGCGAAAGAGTTTAAGAGATAAAAATCGAGAGAAATCAATAAAATGAGAGATGTGCGATAAAATAAAGCGAGAAATAAAGCAAAAAGAGAGGATAACGGTAAAAGTCGAGAGACATAAAGCAAAAGAAGAGAAGAGTGGAGGGGAAATGAGTGCAAAGGAGCAAGAAAGAGCAAGGGAGCAAGCGCATATTCAGTTCTGCGAAAATGGCCAAAGAGGACTACGAGATAGGCAAGGGGCATGATGAGCCCATGAAGCCCAAACTTAAACTAGATGAAGGGGTAGAAGGTAGACATGATGATGAGCTCTTGAAACCCGAGCCTGAACTAGATGAAGGGATATAGAAGGATGCAAACGGTCGTGAAGGACATGATGATGGGCCCTTGGCGCTCAAGTCTAAACTTGATGAAGGGGTAGAAGGGGGCTGGTCGAGAAACTAAGAGAGCGGCCTCAGACGACTCCTAAGTTCATGAGAGTGAAAGGATTTTGGGTACTCGTGGTGTACAAAGCGGCATGAACGCACCCGTGATGGATGAGTTGAGGTGAAATTGACCCACTTGAGGGTGCAGAGGAAGGCCCTGACAATGGCCCGAGGAGGAAATGAGCTGATCAATGAAGACTCGGGAAAGGGGCCAGTAAGAGTTGATTAATTTGCAAATATGCTCCAATTTATGAAGAAGTACAGTGTGTTCATGATAAGCCAAGGAACAACGTTCAAGTGTTTTGGAAGGTTGGAAACGTCAAAAAAATGCTAATAGAGGACTGCCGTGAGGAATGGAAAAGAAAGGTCTTGAGTTCACCTGAAAAAGTAAGGGGCTACGAATGAAAGTTGTAGTCATGCCTCCATGAATAGCATCTAGGTCAATCAGGATTTAAGCAAGTACCATCAAAACAAAATCCTTCCCCGACCACATTTAACTCTTAATGTCAACTAGTGAGTAGTTGACTCGCCCATTAGAAGAAACAAGAAGGTAACAAGCAAGGAGGCAAAAACATAAAGCATAACGGCGCTGTAGCTGAAAGCTGAGATCACTAAGGTCGCCAATGGAACAGAATCTGTCTATAATCCAAGGAATGTCGAGGCAGTCGTCAGATGTTAAGAGGGAGGCCTCCATCTTAGATAAGCCACACAGTTGTATTATTTGTTGCCTATTAGAGAGAAAGAAAGTTGGCACGATAACAGACTTCTTGAGGGTAAGATCCAAAATTGCAGTAAACCCTTCCACGGTGGGGCACAGTTCTTTAAAGCCAAAGCGAAAGACACGGGATTGGGAATTCCGCAGTTGTGCAGTAGCCCTCAGCAATAGCTCATTGGTCTTAATAGTTATTAGGGAAAATAGAGAGTTAATACCAAACGATACGAAGTTAAGACGCTTAATGGGTGAAAACTCTCCAATCCATGCAGAGGGTAAGCTATAAAAGGAATCTTTGTCTGACTAAAAATATGATTCTGTGTACCGCAAAGGTACTAGATTGTTTGCCTAGTAAACCAACATATAATCCTTGTCCTTTTTAGCTACTTGATTATATTATTTATCGCAGTCCAATGCTCCTACCCTGAGTTAGACTAATATCTACTAGCCATGCCAATGGCAAAGCAAATGTCGGGTCTAGTGCAAAGCATAGCTTACATTAGGCTTGCTACTGTCGAAGCATAAAAAACCGACTTCATCTTCTCTATCTTATCAGGTGTTTGAGGACACTGATCCTTGGATAGAGTGATTCCATGCCTGAAAAGGAGAAATCATTTTTGGAAATTCAGCATGCTAAAATGAACAAGGATATCATCGATATACTTAGTTTTTAATAAGTCTAACATCCTTTATTTACAATCTCGCATAAGCTTGATCCCAAGAATGTGACTGGCTGATCTCAAGTCCATATTGAATTGCCCAAATAACCATACATTAATTGTAGATAATGCCCCCATATCATTTTCGATGAACAAAATATCATCTACATAAACTACTAGAAAGATCACCACGCATCCGTCATGCTTCTTGTACACACAGGATTCATCTGGACACTGATGAAAATCATAAGACTTTATTGCTTGATCAAATTGAGTATTCCAAGACCTTGATACCTACTTAAGTCTATAAATGGAATTTTTAAACTTACACAACATGTGCTCCGAGCCCTTCACTATGAAATCGTTTGGTTGTATCATATAGATAGATACACTCGTCAATACTTCTATTATGAAAAGCTGTCTTGACATCTATTTGTTAAATTTTAAAATTAAAATGAGCAAAAGTAGATAAAAGAATCTGGATAGATTTAAGGATGGCTACCGACAAAAAGGTTTTTTCATAATCGATCATTTCTTTCTGAGTGACCCTTTTTGCAACAAGCCTATCTTTGAAGATTTCAACCTTTTCGTCTGCTCCTCTCTTCCTCTTATAGATCTACTTGCATCCAATGGGTTTTATCCCTTTGGGTGGTTCTACAAGTTCCCAGACCTGTTTGGATTACATAGATTCTGTATCAGAATTCATATCCTTTTTCCAAAGATCTGCATCTTTGTCCTGAAGTACTTTATTATAGTTATAGGGTTCGGTATCTAATTTTATTAGGATCCTATTAAAAGACTCTCCCAAGAATATATACCGATCAGGTTGATGAATAATCCTCCCACTATGACGAGGCACTACCTGTGTCTATGAACTAGCAGTAACACGTTGTGCAGAATCTGAATCCTGTGCAGCAGCACCCAGTTCATGATTTGCACCTGTCCCGATAATCCTCCTACTACAACAAGGCAATGGGGCATCAATGACTTATGGTTCCTCTTTCGTTCTATTGGTATTTCCTTTGATTTTTTTCAAAACAATATTACTTTTCGACTTGTGGTCCATAATATAATCCTTCTCCAAGAATCAGGCATTGGTGCTAACAATTACCTTCTAATCCTTAAGATTATAAAATATGCCACCCTCCATTCCCGTGGGATATCCCACAAATAAACAGACTTTTGTCATCGTTTCTAACTTACTCGCGTTCCCTTTAAGCACATGTGCTGGACTCTCCTAAATTCGAATGTGTTTCAGATTAGACTTACACCTGGCCCACAAATATATGGTAGTAGAAGATACTAACTTAGAAGGTACCAAGTTCAGAATGTAAGTTGCTGTCTCTAATGCTAGTTCCCAAAACGAATCAAGTAAACTTGAATAACTCATCATGGACCTTACCATTTCTATAAGAGTCCTATTCTTTCTTTCTGCTACACCATTATGCTATGGAGTGCTAGGTGCAGTCAACTGGGATACAATCCCTTCTGATGATAGGTAATCCGTAAAGTCTCCAAAGAGGTATTCTCCACCACGGTCGGATCGTAGTGATTTTATACATTTACCCAGACGCTTTCCCACCTCCGCCCTGAGTTCTTTGAATTTTTCAAAGCATTTATACTTTTGGTGCATTAGGTAAATGTATCCATAACTTGAGTAGTCATCTTTAGCTCTATAACCTTTAGCCAAAAAGGGCATCTTGGTCATCTTACCCTATAAGCAAGATTCACATACTAAAAGTGCCTCCACTTTCAATGAACTCAAAGGTTCATATTTTACCAGTCTATTTATCCTTTTTATATTAATATAACCCAAGCGTAAGTGCCAAATAAACGTTTGGTTCATTAAATAAGAAAACTATCTCTAATATGGTAAATTAGAAGTGTTATTCAATTCAGTTAGTTGTAGTGTAGAAAAGATAAGAGATACGACATACAGATCATCCACCAATGTACCAGAACAAATAAAATATTTATTTTTTTTGACAACCACAGTGTCATCAAAATGAACAGAATATTTGTCCTTTATTAAACTAGAAACCGAAATTAAATTTCTTCTAATCAAAGGTACATAAAAACAATCTTTTAAAAGTAGTATCCTATCTCTAGTAAAGTTGAGAATGATATCTCCTACTGTAACTGCTGCCACCCTTATATTATTGGCCATAGGCATGTATATTTCTCCATCACTAAGCTACCTTATTTCCTGAAATCCCTGAAAGAATTTGTGAGACCCTGTACCGTTTGACTTTTGATATATATATACATGTTAGGTGTTTTGACGCCTTTTTAGTATTTTTTCTTTGGTATGCCTATATGAGTTTTGATGCATGCTTTGGTTAAATTAAGCATGCGGGATTGGTCCCAGGGGCCACGGGGAGTTACGGTGTGAATTTCAAAAATTCAAAAAAAAAAGATATTTTGGAGATCTATAAATATCTGGAGTTAGGTATTTTCAAAAGATATTTTCAAAATTTAGCTCCTAAGTTTTCTCCATTTTTCTCTCTGCCTTCTCTCTAACTTCTCGGGGGGCCGGGGTTTGGTTTTTGACGGACCAACAGCCGATCCTTGCTATTGGCTTCGTGGTCTACACATCCATCCGGACGAAATTTGATTTCGACGAAGCACAAATTTGCACGTTGATCAAGGCATTAGGTTTTTAACCCAATGAGATAGGATCTCATATTCTACTGCTATATAAGAGAATCAAAATAGGTGATAGCCTGTTTCAAAACACCTACTTCATCGTTTAAAAATGCATGAAATGTGATTTTATGTTCTACATCCAGTTTTGGGTTAAAACTATTTTTCGGCATTTCGGTTGGATGAAATTGGTCGTTAGGTGTTTCTTGTGAGGTTTTGTGATAGCCTTAGGCTCAGGTATGCCTTTAGGTATCAAAACATGTGTTTTTGAAGCTTGGTTTGAGGCGAGAATGCCAAAACCGTAACAAAAACCATTTTTTGGGCAAGTTCAGTCAATAGGACCCATGAGTTCAGTCAATTAGATCTTGAGTTGGGAGGTGCAGTCAACTGGACTCAAGAGGTCAGTCGACTGAAATGTTTTCTGGTTGAAAATGTTGTTTTTCTATTGTGTTTTTTAGTCGACTGGGGTGGGGTCCAGTCGACTAAAATGTTGGATGTTTGCCTTGGCATTTTGGTAGTTCTTTTAGGGAAAAAGGTTGGGTTTCTTTTGAGAAAAAGGAGAGGGTTGTTGATGAAAAACGTGTTTTTAGAGGTTTGGAGCTAGCCCTTGGGGTTGAGGCTCACTTTCTAAAACATTTTGATAAAAATATGTTTTTACATGTTTTGGATTGATTTCCATGGTTTCATGGATTGGATCTCTTTCTTATACATGTGCTGTATAACTGCTTTTGGGAAAAATATTTTGAAATGTTTTGTTGATCTCCATGTTGATGGATGGATCTACATACATGTATAATGTATATTTGTGAAAAGATTTTGTAGTTGATGCTACAATACAATTTTTAGAAGATTATCTTGATGTATTGGGATGACGGGTATTTGGCACGAGTTATCCTCGGTGAAAGTCCAGAAATGTGCGCAGTGTAGGTAACTTTGATATCCTTCGGGGTAGTTCTCGTAAAGAAGGTCAGTTTGGGTGCTCTTTTCCCTCCGGTTGTCACCCGTAAAGTTAGCTTTTACGTCGTGGTGTTCCGTATAGAACTTGTCATTACCTAGCAGGTCTTGAGTGATGCTGAAACTAGGTAATGGGCAGAAGTCTATAGTTATTACCTATCCCCTTGTGATGGAGTCGGTACATAGGATCTCTTTCTTCTTCTTTCTACGATGGTACATTTCATGAGGGAATAATATTTTTGATTACTGTGTCGCCTCAACTGTGGTTTTTTATTTGCAATATTTGCATCGCATGGTTTGATGGATGAAAATAGGGTTTTATGTTAATAAAATCGTTTTGGGAGACTTGTGTAGTCTGATGGGAAAACATGGAGTTTGTGAAAAACCTTTTTGGGTTGTGGTTGTGTTAAGCTCCCACTCATATGGTTGCTTATTTTCTTGCTTTATAGCTTGTTATGTGTTTCTATTGGAATTCGGATCACGGGTGAGAATTTTTTGTAAAACCATTTTCAGGTGATAATGTGAATGAGGAGTAGCTTGGGTAGTGCCCGTGGTGGCGGAAGACTTTTATAGTTTACCTTTATGGTATGCATGTTCCTGAAGGCATGCTTTGTACGTCGTAAGGCGATATACTGTATGCATGTTGGAACTATATGTTTTCATTTATAAGAGATATCTTTTGTTTGGCATTCCATTGGTTTCAACAGGAAAATTTTAATGTATGAAAACCTGTGTTTTTATATAAAATTGGTGTTTGGTGAATTTTCACGTGACCCCGAGTTTAGGAGCGTGATAACTTGGTATCAAAGCTCTGGGTTCAAATACCTAAGGGCCATGGGAAAAGGGGCTTATCGCCTTGTGAGGTTGATAGTGTATGCTTGCTTGCATGTGTTTAAACATTGATTTATAATATGTTAATAGCTTTCTGAGCATGAGAGTTGTGTATATGTGGGTATGGAGGCTGAATCTCAGGATTGATGAGTCATGCCTCAAAGCATTTAGAATAACAAGTTTGGAAGTCAAGTTAGAAACTCGTTTGGCCAACGTGTTTTCTAGTAGGAAATCTAAATAGGTTATCCAAATTGACGAGTCTGTCTTGTTAGTTCTCCTCGATATGTGAGACGTGTTTACATGATAATAAGTGGCTATGTGATAGCATGATTATGTGTTTATGCTACGTAGTAGCATGTTATAGGAAAGCTTATCATGTTATACTGCTTCCTATAGAATTATGTCCATGCGAAGAGTGCGAGGACGGGGTTGAAGCCGTAGCCGAAGGCGTGCTTATGCTTATGCTCAGGTTCCAGAAGAAGGAAACATTCCTACCCCACAGTAACAAGTGGGTGGTACTGATGTTAGCGACACTGATGTCGTCTAGGAGATGATGGATACTATGAGAGCTATGGCAGAAGCGACCAGGGCTACTGTGCGGGTTCCTGAGCTAAGGGCTTCTATAGCTATGTGGGAGTTTTGGCAGTTGGATCCTCCAACCTTTTCTAGGGAGCCAGATCCTAAAGTTGCTACTGAGTGGTTGGAAGTGACCACCTCTATCTTTGATACTCTGGATATCAAGGAGGATGTTTTACGGGTAAAGTTGGTGGCGAGAAGATACTAGAGAGTGGTGGAAGTTCGCCAAGACCACTGTGGATGACACATGGGCAGCACTCACGAGAGTCTTCTTGGAGAAGTACTTTCTGAGGCCTTCGAGGGGTACTTACAAGGAGGAGTTCCTCTCCCTTGTTCAGGGGAACCTGTCAGTGGTTTAGTATGAGGCTAAGTTCGTAAATCTGTTGCGATTCGTACCAGAGGTGGTATCGATTGAGGAGTTGCGCACTTGGAGGTTTGAGAGGGAACTTCGACCTGCTATCAAGGATAGAGTTGCAGCTCTAGATGTAGAGGTGTACATCAAGCTGGTGGAAGCTGCTATCTGGGTAGAGAACTCGTTGGCTGATAGCCGCAGGGTTAGAGAGAGCAGGAGCCAGTAGGGCAATGGAGATCCACAATTCCATATGCGCAGGAAAAAGCACCAGAGGTCGTTTGGACCTAGTTCTCATTTTTCTAGATGGTCTCAGCCGCAGTCGTCTATACCTACACCTTCAGTGGCTTCGACACGAAGGTCATAGCAGAGAGGATTGATCTGTTATCATTGTGGACAGCCAGGACATCGTGCAGTTGAGTGCCAGCAGAAGGGCCAGGCTCAAGTTCAATGCCCGTCCAGTCACAGGCGAGGGACCCACCTATCTGTTTTGGGTGTGGTCAGTCCAAGAACTTTTACAATTAGTGTCCCAAAGAGGGGAATATCCAGGGCGCGACAGGAGCGATAGTTGCTTCATCTGTACAGAGGTGACAGGCTCCACAGCAGCCTAGGGCTCAGACGTCGAGGTTTATGGAAGGAGGTGCTTCAGCGTAATCGGTGAAGCAGCCATCGACTCAGGGTTATGGTGGGTAGACCGGACTACCACAGGCCAGGGCTTATGTTCTTGCTGACCTCGATGCTTCTAAGGCACCAGTTGAACCTGATGCTGCTGCTCCAGCCATGATCAGAGGTACTCTTCAAGTCTTTAGATCATGGGCGAGTGTTCTCATTGACACGGGAGCATCACATTCTTTTATCTCTTCTGCTTTTGCATCAGCATTGGGGTTACGGATAGACTCGTTGGGTAGTGCATTGAGCGTAGAGACCCTAGTCAGTGGGAATATGGTGTTGAGTAGAGTTTGCAGATCTTGTGAGTTAGGAGTCGCCAGTCATTGTTTAGAGTTTGATTTTATCATTCTAGACATGACCACGTTTGACGTCATCCTAGGGATGGACTGGCTGACTTCCTTTCGTGCTTTTATAGATTGTGAGTGATGGAGGGTATCGATCTGTACGCCAGAGGGTGACTACTTTTACTTTGTGGGTGATCGGGATGTGGACTTAATGTCTATACCCAGCGTTGCTCGACGTCGAAGGAACTTGGGTTTCCTCTTTTCTGCTCTCAGGTTGGATGAGCCAGTTGGGGTTTGGGGGGAGTTACCCCATGTGGTGTGCGACTATCCGGATATCTTCCCTGACGATCTATTTGAGTTGCCACCGAGCTGAGATGTGGAGTTCTCTATCGACCTTATTCCAGGAGCTACTCCCATCTCTATGCCATCGTATCGTTTTGCACTGGCTGAGTTGAGGGAACTCAAGGTGCAGTTACAGGAGTTGCTAGACAGAGGGTTTGTGCGCTCGAGCACGTCTCTGTGGGGAGCTCCAGCGCTCTTTCCAAAGAAGTAGGATGGTTCGTTGAAGTTGTGTATAGACTACAGGAAGTTGAACAAGGTAACGGTGAAGAACAAATATCTGATGTCGAGGATTGATGACTTGTTTGATCAGTTACAAGGGTCTCGATGCTTTTCAAAGATTGACTTGATGTCAGGGTATCACCAGCTGAGGATTACGGACAAGGACATAGCGAATACGGCCTTTCGAATTCGTTATGGCCACTACGAGTTTCTGGTTATGTCGTTCGGTTTGACGAACGCTCCAGCTACATTTATGGGTTTGATGAACCGTATCCTCCACCCTTATTTAGACAGTTTCATAGTCGTGTTCGTGGATGGCATTCTGGTTTGTTCACCCATGAGGGAGATGCACGAGGAGCATCTGCTTGTTGTCCTACTGCTTCTGAGAGAACATCGCTTGTATGCGATGTTTGAGAAGTGTGAGTTCTGGATGTTAAAGGTGAGATTCCTTGGACACGTGGTGTCAAAGGACGGGGTATCAGTGGACTCGATGAAGACTGATGCAGTGAGAGATTGGCAACGACCGAAGAACATTTTTGAGATCCGCAGTTTTCTAGGTCTAACGGGTTATTATCGGCGGTTCGTGAAGGACTTCTCCAGGCTTATAGCACTGATGACATGTTTGACACGAAAGGGAGTCATGTTTGTATGGAGCGAGTCTTGTGAGTCATCTTTCTAGGAGATGAAGAGGAGATTGACCAGTGCACCAGTGCTGATTATTCCTGAGTGGGGTTTGGGTTACACAGTGTACTGTGACGCATCGCATGAGGGTTTGGGTTGTGTTCTGATGCAGGAAGGTAAGGTTGTAGCTTATGGTTCTCGACAGTTGATGACACACGAGAGGAACTACCCGACACATGATCTGGAGTTGGCAGCCGTGGTCTTTGCCTTGAAGACATGGCATTACTATCTCTATGGTGAGCGTTTCGAGGTCTTCTCTAATCATAAGAGCCTAAAGTACATGTTTTCACAGAAGGACTTAAATCTTCGCCAGCAAAGATGGATGGAGCTGTTGGAGGACTACGACTTCGATTTGTAGTATCATCCAGGTAAGACAAACGTCATAGCTGATGCACTCAGTAGGAGATCTCATGGCTCGTTAGCTTCTGTGGCTATGCGAGAGTGGGACATGCTTGGGGATGTTGGGGAGTTTGATCTGTGTCTCGAGGAGACAGTGGGAGGTGTGACCTTATATTCAGTTGCTTCACAGCCCATATTGGTTGCACGCGTGTTAGAGGCTCAGAGGACTAATCAGGAGGCTCGGATGATACGGGACCATATTGCCAATGGAACAGACACAGTGGCATGGGTGGTGAGCTCTGACCAGAGTCTGAGGTTGTTAGGGCGATTGTTTATGCCAGAGTCGTGCCGTGCTGAGGTGCTACATGAGTTTTATCACTCACGTCTTGCAGTGCATTCGTGGGGCACGAAGATGTATCACGATCTACACCATCAGCTCTAGTGGACGGGAATGAAGATGGATGTGATCCGATTCGTTTCTCGTTGCTTTACTTATCAGCAAGTGAAAGTGGAACACAGAGACCAGCAAGATTGTTACAGCCATTGCCTGTATCTGAGTGGAAGTGAGAGAACGTCACTATGGATTTTGTATCAGGACTTCCACGCTCGCTGAAGGGACATGATGCGGTTTGGGTTGTGGTCATAGGCTGACGAAGTCAGCACATTTTCTTCCCATTCGAGTGAGAGACTCAGTGGACAGATTGGGTAGGTTGTATGTTGAGGAGATAGTCCGACTACACGGAGTACCTGTGACTATTGTTTCTGATCGAGACCCGCGCTTTACATCGCGCTTTTAGCAGAGTCTTCAGTGGCTTTGGGGATGAGCTTGACTTTTAGTATAGCTTTTCATTCTTAGATCGATAGTCAGTCTGAGAGGACCATTCAGATTTTCGAGGACATGCTGAGAGTCTGTGTGCTTGATTTTTGAGGTTCTTGGGAGGATCATCTATCATTGGAAGAGTTTACATACAACAACAACTATCAGTTCAGTATTGGGATGGCATCGTATGAGGCTTTGCATGGTAGACTATGCAGATCGCCTGTGTATTGGACAGAGGTAGGAGAGACCGCTATTTTGGGACCCGACTTAGTGTGGGAGACAACAGAGGTGATTGTAGTGATTCGTCAGTGACTGGTGATAGCTCAGAGCCGCCAAAAGAGTCATGTGATCGGAGGAGGAGACCATTACAGTTTACAGTGGGAGATCATGTGTTTCTGAAGGTCTCGCCCCGTAGAGGGTTGATGAGATTTGGTCATAGCGGGAAGCTATCACCACATTTTATTAGACCATTTGAGATCCTGGAAAGGATTGGGGTGGTAGCATACCGTCTGGCCTTGCCACCTCAGTTAGCATCTGTGCATAACGTGTTTCACGTGTCTATGCTTCGGAGGTATGAGCCTGATCCCTCACATATCCTGGATTGGACTGAGTTGCGTGTTGATGAGGATGTGACGTATGAGGAGCGTCCCGTGAAGATTCTGGATACGAAGGAACATGTGTTGCGGGGGAGAACGATTACTTATGTCAAAGTTCAGTGGCTTCATCACGGGGTTGAGGAAGCAACTTGGGAGCTTGAGTTTGGGGTTCGTGCTAGATACCCAGAGTTGTTTACCTCGTGACCTTGTAGTGAATTTTGGAGGCAAAATTCCTTAAGGGGGGAGAGTTGTGAGACCTTGTACTGTTTGATTTTTGATATATATGCATGTTAGGTGTTTTGACGCCTTTTTAGCATTTTCGCTTTGATGTGCCTATTTGAGTTTTGATGCATGTTTTGGTTAAATTAAGCATGCGCGGTTGGTCCTGGGGGCCGCGGATAGTTACGGTGCGAACTTTGAAAAGTCAAAAAAAAATATTTTGGAGATGTATAAATATCTGGAATTAGATATTTTCAAAACTTAGCTCCTAAGTTTCCTCCATTTTTCTCTCTGCCTTCTCTTTAACTTCTTGGGGGCCCGGAGCTTGGTTTTTTACTGACCAACAGCCGATCCTTGCTATTGGCTTCGTGGTCTACGCATCTATCCGGACAAAATTTGAGTTCGACGAAGCTCAAATTTGCACGTAGATTGAGGCATTAGGTTTTTAACCCAATGAGGTAGGATCTCAGATTCTACTACTGTATAAGGGTACTATATGTAATCTTATACTGTTTCACCATTTAAAAACGCATGAAATGTGATTTTATGTTCTACATCCAGTTTTGGGTTAAAATTATTTTTCGGCGTTTCGGTTGGATGAAATTGGTTGTTGGGTGTTTCTTGTGAGGTGTTATGAAAGCGTTGGGCTCGAGTATGCATTTAGGTATCAAAATAAGTGTTTTTGAAGCTTAGTTTGAGGCGAGAAGGCCAAAATCGTTGGAAAAACCTTTTTCTGGGCAAGTTCAGTCGACTAGACCCATGAGTTCAGTCGACTGGATCTTGAGTTGGGAGGTTCAGTTGACTGGACTCGAGGGGTCAGTCGACTGAAATATTTTCTGATTTAAAAATGTTATTTTTCCAGTGTGTTTTTTAGTCGACTGGGGTGGGGTCCAGTCGACTGAAATGCTAGCTGTTTGCCTTGGCATTTTGGTGGTTCTGTTGGGGAAAAAGGTTGGGTTTCTTTTGAGAAAAATGAGGGGGTTGTTGATGAAAAATGTGTTTTTAGAGGTTTGGAGCTTGCTCTTGGAGTTGAGGCTCACTTTCTAAAATGTTTTGATAAAAATATGTTTTTACATGTTTTGGTTTGATCTCCATGATTTCATGGATTGGATCTCTTTCTTATACATGCGTTGTATAACTGCTTTTGGGGAAAACATTTTGAAATGTTTTGTTGATCACCATGTTGATGGATGGGTTGTGGTTAAGTTTAGCTCCCACTCATATGGTTGCATATTTTCCTACTTTACAGCTTATTATCTGTTTCTATTGGCTTCGGCTCACAGGTGAAATTTTTTTGTAAAACCATTTGTAGGTGATGATGTGAATGAGAAGTAGCTTGGGTGGTGCCCGCGGTGTCAGAAGACTTTTATAGTTTTCCTTTTTGGTTTACTTGTTCTTGAAGGCAGGTTTTGTACGTCGTAAAGCGATATACTGTATGCATGTTGGAACTATATGTTTTCATTTATAAGAGATATCTTTTGTCGCGTATTCCATTGGTTTCAACATGCAGAATTCAATGTATGAAAACCTATATTTTCATATAAAACTGGTGTTTGGTGGATTTTCACGTGACCTTGGGTTTAGGGGCGTGATAGAATTGCAGAGATAATTAGTGACTCTTGTATATACACACCAGGTTCTTGTAGATAACACCGCTAAATATGTTTCAACCACTAGTGAATAGGAATTACCTGGTTTATTCAATGCCCAAACTAATTACGGTGATAGCACTTGTCTCTCGGCTTCTTCACACCAACTTTGGTCCCTTAACTACTTTTGGACCTGTTTCTCCTTTTGTCTAAACATTTTTTTCTTCTTGCCTTTCAGCTTAGAGGAAGAACCTTTCTCAGTCACATACACAGAACCTGGCATCCTAAGAACACCCTCGACTGCATGAAGTTACTTAAGTAATTTTGCTAGTGAAAAGTTGAGCTTGCTTATGGTATAGTTCAGGAAAAACTTCTTAAAACTTTCAAGTAGTGACAGGAGTATGATATCGACCTGGGTTTTCTCGTTAATTTTAGCTCATAGGATCTCTAGTTCATTCAAAATACTGATCATCTTTAAAACATGATCTCTAACTGGGGTGCCTTCAGCCATGTTTGCATTCATTAGAGATTTCATGGCCACCTACCCAGCAACACGATTCTGATCCCCAAATATTTCTTCAAGGTTCATAATCATGTCATAGGCACTAAGCATAGACTAATGCTGATGCTACAAAACATTTGACATGGAAGCCAAAATGTAGCAGCGAGCCATCTGATCAACTTTCTGCCACTTTTGATGGGCATGGATTTCCTATTCGGTCGCCCCTACATCAGGTACTGGTGGACATATCTCAGTTAACACAAATTTATAATCCTCAACAGTTAAGACAATGTTTAAATTTCTTTTCCAGTCAACATAGTTTGGGCCCGTAAGTTTATTTTCTTTGAGTATTGAAGCGAGTGGGTTGTGTGATGCCTCGTCCTCTGGGCACGTCGGGACATATGCAACTATAAATAAAGAAGACATTCTTGCCATGCATTCATAATTACATATGATAAATATTACATCATTAGGTGTTCAGAACTTGTACAAAATACTTAATGATTATAGTCATCTAGAATGTTTAACAAAAAATTACAATAATGTTGGTGGAGACCGAACGAAAGAGAAAAAAGAGGAAATTCTACGTCTTCAAGCGGTGTTGTTGAGGTCGACTGGCTCCTTCCACTCACCTCGTTCTCCAAAGTCTTCTTCTACGAATGCACCGTCTTCAAAATGTTTTTCTTCTTCACCTGTGTCATAAATGCCATCAGTCGAAGCCCAGAAGCAAATTTCCTAAATCGTCTAACAAACTCACAACAAAATATCTTACAATACATTTCGTATAATACCCAATACAATTTTAAGGCCAAGTAGACGGACAATTTAATGTTTTCAGCAGGATATGCATATATTAGAACAGTTGTGCAAGTGCATGATGCAGATGCAATGCAGTTGCCCAACCTGACATACATCCCGATTAATATCATGAATTCCACGCCGAAAGTTGCATAGTAGATTTAATGGGACCTGATTACCGAACCTATTCTCGTCTCGTTGTGAAAGGTAAACTCTCACCTTGGCTACATGCCTTAGCCATTTTCAGCAATGGCAACGGCATGGGGACTGGCCCTTATCCAATTTTGTCCATCCTTATTCCAGGCCAATTGATCCCACCTTAAGGACCAGGATGCTCGTTAAGCGTCAATCCGAATTCTAATTAAAAAGCTAGTGACAAACCCATGGTGCCTAACCTCATTTTTATCATAAACAATCTCCCAATTTCATTTTCAAATATAGAAATCAAGAACGCCCTAGATCTAAAGCCACAAAAAGAACGATTTTCATATAACCTAACCCACAATGAAAGGTACGAAAGGGACTCCGATAACCCAAGATGCAATATATGAACGCTCATGATGTGCAATATGCTTCTCGTGTACAATTAATTATAACATGGCATGTAAGTACGGTATGACACAAAGTACAATCAGCTAAAACGTAGAGTACATGCATGCAAAGCATAAACCATGACTTATGTGACACATGATCGAACTATCGGAATGGGTTTATTTCATCAAAATCATCATTTTCAAATACCAATTATTCACCAAGTTCATATAAAGTTCATAGATTCAAGTTTCAAAAAGTAACACGCCATTCGTACACTTAGCCAAATTTAAGTAAATATTTAATCTCTAAATTTAAAGTTGCAACAGTGCTTCAAGGTACATAGGTATGAATTTAATTTCTAAAATATGAACACCAATTAGATAGAATTATTTTCTACAATTTTCATATTTAACACTAAGGTTATATCTTAGGAAAAAAAGTCATTTATTTTATTTAAGTGAAAATCATTCAGCACTTTATAGAAAAAAACACAGAATTTGGGCCTCTGTTAGCCATGCTTTTGGGGCATTCATTCAAGGGCTAGGTCTGAGTTTTGGTGAGGTTTTAGTTTAAGGTGTTCCCAACAAGTTTAATGTTTTGTGATATGGCAAGTTGTTAGAACAAATTAGTGATTTTAGCCAATTTATAAAATAGGTTTAGTTAGCCTAAAAAGGGTCTGGAGAATAGGTTTTTAACAAAGAATTCTCATAACCTTTGGGGTACCATCCGAGAGTATTTTAGGCTGATTGTTGCTCAGTATTTAGTTTAATATGTTAGTTATATTTTTCATGTTTACCACTTTTAGATTTGGCTATTAAAACTTAAGGTTTTGGTCTCATAAAAATGTGTGACAGAGAGCTCTGTCAATCATTGAATCTCAATAGTGACTTTGGGAAGGGTTTTAACCTACCAAGGCTTCATATTTTTTTCTTATTTTTCTGTACAGTAAGATACATATGTTATCGACAAGTTTTCTTTTTTAACCTATGCTCGATTCTCACTCTAACTTAGGATTTTTAGGTCTGCAACTCAGAGTTGTCAAAATCTGACACTCTTTGGGAAAGTTTGCATGCCCAAATTCAAGGTTTGGAATCTAGGTCTAGACATAACAATCACTTTAAGATCATTTTTATAGAATTAGTTATGGTATTTTAAAGTTTGTTGCTGAAAGTTTGCATGGCCAGAAAATTAGGTTATCTATGGTTTGATTACTAAGTTCATATTGTGTTTAGTTTTGATGTATTTTCTTTATGTGCATGCCATATACTCATACAAATCCAAACTCCAGAACATATTCAATCCATAAAACTTAAAAATATTCACATGCAAGCACATGCAAGGCCTAATTTTCCACGAATAGTCCACAATCTACTCCTACGACGCTTTTTTAAGTTAATATTTATTTCTTATTTTTAGGGTTGATTATAGAGATGGATTGATGGCTACTTCATGAGAGAATGACAAAATATTTTTGGAAATTTACTTACCTTATTTGATGCTCAAAAGGTTGTAGGATGTATGAACATAGTTTTAATGCTCACACCTTGAACCTTTCTTCCTTTTTCCTCATTTCTTCTTCTCTCCTTCTTCTTCTTGATAACACCTAGAATATTTTTGTCGTCTCTCTCTCTCACCTTCTCTC
>JAOTRH010038568.1:0-20383 GCA_034768845.1 Heliamphora exappendiculata
ATATGCCATTATAACCCTAGCAGCCAGTTGGATAATTCATATCATTCCTTAAGAGTTTTTACACAATAGTGAAAACTAGAGAAAAAATGAGGTGTCAATTAGAGTACAAAAGATCAAAACCTACACTTTATTCGTGTTTCAGTGTTCGAAAATAAGGCAGAAGATCTTAAGTTAGAGACAAGATCGACGATTGAAGTTCTGATCTTGAAAGATTCCTATTCAAGTGCTGAAACGAGATCAAGTCAGAGAGATCTCGCAGGTATATTCTTGTTTTCACCTTGTTGGGTATATCGAGTTTAAGTTTTTGGTTTGGAGCGTGGTTCGGAGTTTTCTCGATGCCGTTCGGACGCCCATTCAGACGATTTTGCGTAGGTCAATTTTTTAATGTTGTTTTGTTTTCTGCGTTGTTATTGATTCGATTCATATACACCGTCATTGATTCCTAGAATTTCGGTTACTTTAGTATTGATATTAGTTTTTAACAATATTAAAATTATCAAATTGTGAAGCACCAGTTTCCAGGCAAGTCGGGGCATACATAAGTATAAATAAAGAGATATTCTACCGATTCATTCATAGATGTGCATTATAGTATTACATTATTGATGTTCAACTCCAACCAAAATATATATAAGCATTTACAGTTTCACAAGAAAATACGAAATTACAATGATCGCTCCGAAACTGAACAAAAAGAAATAAAAAGATGATTCGAATTCTCATCTAAGTCCATCGAGTTCGGCCTGCTCTAAGAACTCTCCCTGATTGACATATCCTTATTCAAAGGGGATTTCATTTTCAAAAACCTCTTCCTCACCTGTGGCACGAAGCCATGAGCCCAAGCTCAGAAAAAAAATACTCCAAACTCTTCAATAAATCTCACGGCACAAAATTCTCCACAACACATTTCATATAACGCATTAAGCATTTATCAATTAAGGAGACATGCAAATTTGAAAATATGACATGATAGGCAGGTAACATGAAAACAACTGATTAGGCAAGGAAAATGATGATAATGCAATGTAAGTGCCCAACCCAATATATACCAAGAAACGTAACATGAATTCCACGCTGGAAATTACAAGAGTAGACTTTATGGGAAGTTGATCACCAATGCCAACATCAGGCCTCATTACGAATAGTAACTACATCACCGGGCTTGATGCTGCAGTTGTTTTACTTAATGAAAATAGCGTGGGGGTGGGCCACATTCTCTAGGCCAAGGTCACATTCTCTGAGCCGACAAATATAAAAATCAATGCGCATAACTAGAACAACCCACCTTAAGATCTGAGATGCCACGTTGGTGTTAACCCAAAGTCTAAGTCACGAAAGTTAGAATGTTAGAGACGAACCCATGGTGCCCAAACATTTTTCATCATAAACAAATTTTCATACACCGGGGATGCACGAAGGGTGTACACAAGGAATATATCCCAAAATATTTCATAAAATCGACAACTAGAGACGCTATAGACTTAGAACTGAAGAAATGATAATTCAAATATTCCTAAATCCACAATGGTATGAACATATACAAGATGGACTTCAATGTGCTGTGAATGTAATGATGAGAATGCCCACATGGTACCGCATATATCTCAAAGCACAACTACTTATGGCATGCCATAACACTAGGCATGACAATGTACAAACCAACATAGCATAAGGTACAACAAGTTAAAGCATGGAGTACAATTTTTAAAATATGATTCAATTCTCATGACATGGTTATTTTTCATCACATACTCACATTAAAGTGTTATTTATCTAATTTAAAACAATTAAACATAAATCATGGCACACAACATAAACATGCTTCACCATACACTTAACCAATTATTAGACATCTTCCAACCACTTATTTGTATACTACAGTAGCATTTTGAGGTACTTATAAATTGATTTAGGTTCATTTTTTTTGGACACATTCTAGATTAGAATATACTCTACAACTCATGTTGAACACTAAGACCCAATCTTAAGACAACTAAGAGATTTAGCCCTCACAAGTGAACGGTTCAGCACTACACTGAAATTTTACTGAAAAAGGTTCTCTGTCGGTATTGATTTTGGGGTATTAGCGTAGGTCATACTAAACTCAATTCTAGATATGTTCTAGCTTAAGATGTTCTCTACAAATCTCATAAAGAGTGCTCAGGGTAGTTTTTAAGAAAATGTGTTCAGGAGATGTCAAACACTCAGTAGAGTTAGTTTTTAACAGAGAGTTTAAAAATACTTTTTGGTATCATACAGAGGCTTTTGGGTTTGATAGTTGGACAAAAACTAGATTACAATGTGCCCAATATTTTTCAAGAAGACCACTTTCTAATAAAATCATTAAAAACAGAGATTTTGGGTTGCACAAAAATGTGTGACAGAGGGTTCTGTAAATCACTGAACTTAAGTAGAGACTTTCAAAGGCTATTAGACCATTCAAATCTCAACCTCTAGGGCTCAGGTTTGGTGGGTAGCTAGATAAACATGTTGGCTACAACTTTTATGAAGAAACCTTAACTCAGTTCACGTTTGAAAATAGAATTTTTAGTTCTGCAATATAGACTGGTCTAAAAATGACATATTTTGATAGAAGGGCTATATTTCGAGTTCTATCTACTCAAATTAGTTTCAAACAAATTTTGGATGAAAAAAACATAAAATCCTAGGTTTAGACATAGCAAACACACTCAGAGCATATTTCTAAATTTATTTATGGGTTTTCAAAAATCGAAACAAAAAGCTCAAAAACTTCAAATCTCAAGCCTACTTATTTTCTAGCCACCTAGCACTTTGTATGTCAAGTTTTGATCCATTTTCTTTGCATGCATGGATTATACACTTATATATCAAAACTCCAGAACTCATAAAAGTCATAAAACTTAAATATAGTAACACAGAAACACCAAGTATTACACAAAAATACAGAACAATCCCATATTCCTCAGTACAACGCCTTTTTGATTCATAGTTTGATTTTTATTCTTGGTTGTGTTTAAGAGAAGGGTTGAGAGAAGTTTGATGTGAGTTTGAAAAGAGAGTTTTGAAGTATTTTTTTACCTTATTTAGGGACCTAAAGGTGGAAGGTGGGTATGAACTTAGCTTTGATTTCTCTTGGTCTCTAAAGACCTCCTCTTCTTAAATCCTTCTCCTTCTTCTTCTTCTCCTTTCTTCTTTTCTCCTCCTCAAGACATTTATAAATTTTTTGGAGTTCCCTCTCTCTCTCTCTCTCTCTCTATACCGAATGTTTGAAGGAAAAGAAAGGCTCCAAGGGCTTGGTTTATATAGAAGGCAAGATTGGTGGATTTAATTATCGTTTGGAAGGTTTTTTGGATTTTTTGCAATTTCTCATTAGTTGTATGCAATGTAGTGCTCTTCTTGAGATATGAAAATTACAAAAAAACAGAGGAAAATTCAGCTAAGGGGCTGTTTGGTTAATTAAAGAGCTTAAATTTTATTTTAATTGCTTATTTGGTAATATTTTGACACTACATTATCCAAAAAAGTATTTATAAAATTAATCTGACATATCTTTTTGGTATTCTTACTTAGAAAAATAAATTATTTTAGTTTTATTATTATTATTATTATTTATAAAAATTTTGACAACAATTAATTTATTTAGTATAGGCAATTATGCTACTTTAAGCTAGTTTGATAAGATGTGACCTTTTGGTTTAATTAAGTGTGTAAAAACTTCAATAATAATTTATTTATTTTTGTTGGTATAAAATATTATATTATTATTAATATTATTTATTTGAATATTTTTAGATCATAATGATACTTAATTTGTACACTTTTTTCTCAATTTAAGTTTAAAATACAAAAAGTAACTTTTTAGCACAAGCTCCTAGGCAAACTGGCCACTTGAGGGTATTTTTGTTATTTTTGTTGTTATTTTGTCTTTTTCTACTTATTTGAATTGAAATCTTTAATTTATAGTGATCATGTGTCAAATTTTGAATTTTTATGACTTTTTGGTGTTTTAGAGGCAAAATGGTCATTTTTTCTTTTTTATGATATTTTTTGAATCTTAATTTAATATTTCATCATAATTAATTAATTTAGAATGTTGGAATTTTTCTCCCGGTGTTAAGGTTTTGCCTCTTGAGTGTGTGGTCTTCTAGAGTTTCCAGATCGAATTAGGATTTTTGAAGGGTTCCAAACCTTTTAGTAACATAGATCTCTTGGGTTAACCATTGTTAATACTAGGATTTGAACCAAGTCCTTACAATCTACTCCACTTAAAATAAATTTTATCCCCGAAATTTCGTGTGAAATGTTGTGGATGGTTTACTTGCATAACTTCTTCTTGAAATTGTCCTTATTCACTATAGTCGTTCTTTGTTGAGGGCGTGGACAGGATCAAGCTTATACGTTCAGCAACCTTGAGTAATAGTTGTTTCGTCTAACAAAAATCTTAAACCGACTACTACATGACTTTTAAAGATCACATCGCATACCTATAGCACAGGGGTTGTTTACTAACATTAGCCAAAAAGCCTTATCTTACAAGCGTACCTTTTCCTGTAATGATGCTACAAGTCTAAACTAACATATATTCTAGAGTTTGCGAATACGAGCGTACCTCTGATCATCAACGAAACTCATTTCTCTCTTGTGAATGGTGAACACTTCGTCCTTCACTTATTTGTTGGTTAGACTGCACCACATTTTTCAAATCACTCGTTCCTTGTTGCAATCGACTTGCTTGATCTTTGTAGCTCTGCCCTTGCTGACGGTTGTTATAGTTTATTTCTCTTGGTAGTGGGTATTCAAACGTTTTATGTCTGGACTTTTTGCAGTTATAACAGTTTACTAGTTTGTCTCCCTTTTCTCAATTGTTCTTTTTTGCCATCCTATGGGAAAGGTTCTTAGTGCATGATCTTCTTGTTGTTTCTTAGTGGTCATCATTGATTGTCTCCTTCACTTCTTAGCAGGCAATGTGCCATCCTATGCCATGGCCAGTTGCACTTATAACAAGCCCTTGTTGCTGCTCGTTGTTGTTTCGTTGCTTTGATCCAAACTATTGTTGCTCGAGAAAAATCCATTTTCTTGGGTGTTGGGACACCCTGTACTTTTAGGTCTGATAAGTACCATGACCCTTATAGGGTGCCTTCCCATGCGATCGGCTCATATTGGCTACCAGGTCTTGCAAGATCTAGGCCAGGTTCGGGATGTCCACTTTCTCTCCGGTTCTGTTTACTTTCATCGGGCATTCATGGTTTGGTCCTTGTTCTACCATCTTTAAGAAAGAGAAAAGGAGAAGGGTCATTGAATTATCTAATAAGGTTGGCTCTACACATAAGGTGAAGGCATGACACACAACACGTTTATTTTCATGAAAGGTTTTATCTGAAGAGATCCTATTGTTCTTACTACAGATTGCATGAGATCAAAAAATTGTTAACGCGTGGTTACTTTCCTAGACTCCTTGTGATTTTTTGTATTGGACTTAGGGTCTCACTTTGTTGGTTGGCAAAGATCCGTTCCTACCAATCAGTCTCTCTAATTTCTTTTGTATATCGATGACTCGCGGTATTGGTCATACACAAAACTTCATATGGTTTCAAATTCTAGCTCGATAGTTATTGTTGTAAGCAGATTTTAATCAAAGGTAAATATCTTTCTCAGCTTCCCTTTAATTTCCATTACGCAGACTCTTAACGTGCCCTCGATGGTTTGGAATCGTGTGTTCAAATTGCCTGTCAATTTGAAGGTGAGACGCGGTACTGAGGTAAGGCTTCGTTCCTAAGGCCGCCTGTAAATTTTGCCCAAAACGTGGCAAGCAACTCGAGTCTCGGTCAGGTACAACAAAGGTAGAGAACTCATGTTTGTGCAAAATCTCATGGATATATCTCGAAGTTACCGATATGTCTCGAGGTATACCTGATAGAAAGAGAATGGTCTAGATGAGGCGATCCACTATAAAATGAAGGTTGTGTTTCCCAGAGGCTATCTCGATAGTCCGGTGATAAAGTCTGTAGTCATATGCTTCTATTTCCATCCCGATCTTTCCAATGATTGTACCATTTCTCTTGTCTTCTATCGTTTGGCCTTGACGTGCTGGTACGTAGGGTTTGAGTATCTCTTTCAATGATTGGATTGTTTCTCCGGTAGTCGATCATCCTAAGGTAAAACGAACATGATAAAAGGTGTGGTTGCGGTAACTATCTAGTCATGTAACCTGTTGTGGTTCGGTGGTTAAGTCTTCATCAGGCTCTAAACGTTCATGGTTATGGTCAGATTTTCTTCTTTTGATGGTAGAGATGGCAAAATTCGAATTCTAATGTTTTGGTGGTGTCGCAAGTCCCTTAATGTGAAGCCATCGTTTCTAATTGTAGATTGCTGATGACGCAGTTCTATTCGTTGGGATCTTCGAAAAGATGTAGTTAGTTGAACAAATCCTTAATTAACTGTTCATGCAGTCGGGGATTTTAACTTTCAAAACTTGTTAAACACAGACATTGATAGATATTTCAAGCCATAATACCAAGAAAGGATCTACTTCGCGTCTTGAAAAGGTGTTAGGAGGTTTTGTGTGTCATTTAAGTTTTTCGTAAAAGCGCTAAATCCTAATGACGTAATATCCCAATGACTGTCATTTCTTACTGATCTATTGGACAAGGTCTTGAAGGTCAACCAAGGATAGATAAAAACACGCATGAAGTTCAATAAGGATGGTCGGTTCAAATTTAGAAGTTTTATCGGGCGGCGAGTGGCCAAGCATTTAACCAAGGATTTCAAATAATGTATTAGGCTGCATAAGATATTGGTGAGGCTAAAGCAGCTAAGGAAAGGCAAACAAGTCCTTTACTAAGATTTAATGGGAAAAGTCATAAATGGTTCAAAAAATGGATTGGGAGAGGGCAAGAGGCCATGGTTAAGCAATCACCATTGACCTGATTTGAGAGGTTGTTGGAGGATCAAACGCATGCGGGACAAGGGATAAATGAATAATATTTAAAAAAATATTCTCAAGACCAATATACAACAATTAGATCTTAACGAAGAGATGATAAGCAATGGGTAGCCAAACTAGATATTTATGCTAAAGTTACGTTGGCCTAATGTATTTTAATTTAAGCAACCAAATTTACTTTCCTGGTTGGGATTTCAAGAGTAAATAAAGAATTTATAAAATTACTTCAGCCGAGTGTGGGATCGAGGTCGTGAGAAGATGAATGGTGGTAGAGGGTCTGATCAATATCGAATGTTCTGGGCTAAAGAAATGATTTCGAGTTTTTCAAATGAAAAGTTAGTTCAAGAATGATGACTTGAATCAAAGGAGAATCAAATGAAATTATAGGTCATCATTTAGGCATGGTCTCACAATAAAAACTTGAAGATGAGGATATTTTTCAGGATTGAATTTTTGATAGGGTTATCAACAAGAACTAGGTGTAGAAGGGTTACCGATGAACGACACTTTATGGTATTATTGAGGGCCGATGATGTTAGAAGAAAGGGCATGCGAAGAACTTCAACCGAATACGAAGATTGACACAAGGCTTTGGGTAAACAATAAAGAAATTTATAAGGATTTAGTTGCGGGGTTCTAATGGTGGCTCTCCTAAAACTTGGGCTAGCTCGGGTGCTTCATCATCTAGAGGTTCGCTAACACGTCGGTGGTTCGGTCGTCTACCAGCTATCCTAGATTAAAAGAAAGGAGAGTGTTAAGATTTGGCGTTTGTTTCAATTCTTGATTGTGTTCGTGTTTTGGGATCTTGTGGAGTTAAGTTTAAGATGGTAAGTTAACTTGTGGAGATTTTGATAACAAACACTTATATTTTACATCATTTAGGTCTGGATACATAGTCAAAACAAGCTTAAAAAGTTCATAAAAAACACACATACAACATCCAAAAAAGAAAAGATACAACGCCAAGCATGCTAAAACTTATCTAGAATAGATGCGGGTAGAAATGACGGATGACAGAATCACGCTCCCAAGTTACCTCGTAGATGTTGAGGTTGGTATACTGAAAATTATATTTTTAGTATTTAATTTTATTTTAATAAAATTAATTTTTTATTTTATGAGAATCTTATTGAGCAATGTATGTATATTATTTTTTTAAAGTTATGTATGACTGCAATTTATTCTGTACAGTATTTAATCTGGTGTGTAGAGTACGGCTTGCACACAGAAGATTAGATTTTAGGTTCTTGCAGAATATAAGTTTAATGTTCACTGTTTAGATAGAAATGAGCATACCATCAGTATGACTGTAACATAGAATTTTAGTAGATATGCCTTTGTTATGAGGAACAGAAAATAGCGTCATCTATTGTTTTGACTCTCTATACTAGTACACTTTGCGCATATTGAACGTGACACATTGGGGTAATTAATTTTACATTATTATATAAATTAATTCACACCCCAAAATTATTATGAATAGTGTTTATGCTCTTAATCCTGAAATAATTATTGATTTTTGTATATTTAATATTCGTTATTTTGATTCATTGGAGGGTGCGATCTTATATGGGTCTATATTTTCGGTGAGTTGGATAGCGATATTATTTATATGGTGAATATTAATTATTGATGGAATCCACGTCCCGAATGATCGGGATTGGCGATACCCCCTTAAAGAAGCTTATAAGTTTTTAACCGTGCTAAACCTTGTAGGTGGATTTAATTATTCGGCGGTCAAATAAGTTAAGCGGGATGGCTTAAGAAATTTTAAGATGTCGATTAAATTAAATTATCAGTAATTAAATTTAATTGGCGGGTATCGGGAATCTTAAAGTGGAAAGACGAGTTAAGCATTTAATAGCATGAGCTCAATGCAAGAAGGGATTGAGATTATGGCTTAGAGTACAATTACAGTTCTTTAAATATGTGAACTGTAATTTAATATTTTATAAAAATTGTAAAAACCGCTGCAAGGTTTTTATAATTGCAGATACTGTTATGAGGTTTGCTTAATTGCAAAAATCGCTGGATACGTATTTGTGTTCCACTAGAAGTCTTGGTCATAATTATTCCACAGGTCCCTGCTGTAGTCTTATAAATATGCGGGTAAGCTGAATCATATTCATAACTTGTCTTTAAGACTAAAGTTAATCAGGTTCTACCGATACGAGTTCTCGATAGAATGTAGCCCACACTACATTCGGTAATCGCATAAAAGAATACAGTAGAAGGTCTGATAAAAGTTTCAACTCGGAATCAAAATCATAGTTGAAGAATCGACCGGTAAAAGGTATTTTTCTAAATTAACTATGGTTGCACGAATTTTTATTTTGATCGTTCAACATCAAAAATTTTATCTGGAGTCCGTTTTGGCGTTTGTTCGTCTAGTTAATTTTTACCGAAAATCGTTTACAAAAACAACGATCTTAGCAGTTTTATCTCCAACAATTAGTATTCGAGTCAATTTTATTTTTTATTTATGGTTTATCAGGGTCGGATAGTTTTAGAACTATGCTAACTTTGTTCTGCATGCATCCTAATTCCAATTTTATGATTATCTATTTATTCATGTTTGATTGAATAGTTTAGATGATGATTTAATTTTTTTTAATCACGAGAGTTGATCGTAATAGATTAAATTTTTTCTAGATCGTATGTGAGCCTACGAGACATATATTTCGATGTAATAGAAGTTTCTATTTTTAAATATCTATTTAGAATATTTTAATAACATGTTGAATATTTAAGAACACGAAGAACAGGCGGCGACCCGGCAGTGGATTCAGGAGTTTCGGGTCACGGTTCGTGGTGATTTTTTTCACGATTTTTTGACTTATTTTTCAATAGCTTTTTTTTGCAACTTTTAGGCTTAGAAACAATATTAAAAATTGTCTGGAAAATACAAAAAAAAATTGAATAAGAAAATAGCCCGTCGACAGCACCACTGGCGGCAGTTCGGAGCCGTTTTTCGATAGTTTTTCCAATATTTTTTAGACTAGTTTTGAATAGTTTTTTCATCATAAAATAGCAATAAAATATCACAAGAAAATTAGTCCCAAAAGTGGGAAAAATAGCATAAAAATAGTGCAAAAACAAACGGCAACCGGCGGCACAAGGTGGGGTTTTTGGGGATTGTTTTTGAGGTGTTTTTCGAAACAATAGGTGGCTGGATATTGGAACTAATTTCTCAAAAAAAAATGGGAGCAAAAACACAAATGGAAAAAGCCTAAACAGGCGGCTGTTTGGGGCGGCGATGTTGGCAATGGCGGTGGCGTCTTTCGGGGCTATTTTTTGACTATTTTTCGGGTAGTTTTTGTTAGGGTTTGTATACTGAAAATCATATTTATAGTATTTAATTTTATTTTAATAAAATTAATTTTTTATTTTATGAGAAACTTTATGAGCGATGTATGTGTATAATCTCTTTGCTATGCATTGATGCCCAATATTCTGTATAATACTTAATCTGATGTGTAGAGTATGACTTACATACAGAAAATAAGATTTTATGTTTTTGTAGAATATAAGTTTTATATTCATAGTTTAGATGGAAATGGACATACCATCGATACAACTGTAGTACAGAGTTTTAGTAAGCCTGTATTAATTACGGAGAACAGATAATAGCGTCGTCTATTATTTCGACTCTTTGTGTGTATTGAATGGGACATTTGGACTAATTAATTTTATACTGACTATATAAATTAATTCACAACCCAAGGTTATTACGAATAGTACTTATCCTCTTAATCTTGAAATAATTATTGATTTACATATATTTAATATTCGTTGTTTTGATTCATTAGAGGGTGCAATGTTATATGAGTCTATATTCCCGGTGAGTTGGATGGTGAATATTAATTATTAACGAAATTCACGTCTCGAATGATCGGGATTGACGATACTCCCTTAAGAAAACTTATAAGTTTTGACCGGACCAAACCCTACAGGTAGATTTGATTATCCGACGGTCAAATAAGTTAAGCAGAAGGGTTTAAGAAATATCAAGATGCCAATTAAATTAAATTCTCAGTAATTAAATTTAATTGGCGGGTATCAAGAATCTTAACGTGGGGAGAAATGGTAAGCATTTAATAACAGGAGCTCAATGCAAGAAGGTTTTGAGATTATGTGTCAGAGTGCAATTATAATTCTTTAGTGGTGTGAATTATAATTCAGTATTTTATGAAAATTACAGAAACTGCTGTGTCATTCCATAATTGCATAAATCATTGGTAGGTATCTGTGTTCCACTGGAAGTCTTACTCATAATTACTCTCCAGGTCCCTGCTGTAGTCCTATATATATGCAGGTAGGCTGAACCAGTTTGATATCTCATACATCATTGATATATTATATTTTGTCTCTCAAGACTAAATATATTTGGGTTCTGCCGGTATAAGTTCTCGATAGTCCGTAATTCACACTATATTTGAGGATCGCATACGGGAATACGGTAGAAGATCTGACTGCAGTTTCAACTCTGAATCAAATCGTAGTTGAAGAATAGATCGACAAAAGGTATTTATCTAAATTAACTTTGGTTGTAAGGGTTTTATTTTAATCGTTCTTCGTCAAAAATTTTATCTGGAGCCCGTTTCGGCGATTGTCTGTCAAGTTATTTTTTTACCAAAAATCGTTTACAAAAACAATAATCTTGATAGTATTGCCTCCAACAGTTTTCAGACTGAGTTTTTTGACAGAAAATACTACTTTTCGAGAGCTATTTTTTTAGTATAAATAGTGTAAAAATAGAGCACTGAGGTGGCGATAAAAACCGCCTAAAACTGGCGGCACAAGGTGGCAACAATGGCGCAAGGTGGCTGGCGGTGGTGGACTATCCTGGGCTGTCTTGGCTCGACTTTTCTTATGTATTTTGATACTGATATGATATATTTATATATATCAAAGTGTATCAAAGTATCATGATACAATCGGAATAGGAGAAGCTGACAGGAACAAAGATTGATACAATTTATTTTTAACAGGAGTTTGAAACTCACCAGAATTTTTATTAGATCATAAAATCAAGATATATACATATCGTATATATATATATATATATATATATATATATATATATTGCATGAATTATGTATATCTGCTTTATTTTTTCAGGCCAACAAAGTGTATTGGTTACCAAAAGGATTAAATCAAATGGTGTTCGTCTCGGCAAGTGGAAAATAGTTATTTTTTCGATATTTTTATATCTTGATGCACATTTGTTACTTTTCTGATTCTTTTTGTTATGAAAATTCTAAAAATAGTAAAAAAAAACCCTATGATTAAAGTTGAAAAAATTCTATTGCTTCGGGATAACGAAAAAGCTATTTTTTGGTTGAGAATAACTATTTGTTAACTTTTCTATTTTTTAATTTTTTAATTAAAGATTGTTATCACTTTTTTGATTCTTTGTGACGAGCAAAATCTAAAAAATATGAAAGTTTAAGCTAAAATTATACAAAATTGGTCAAAGAAAAAAAATAAATTTAAAAGTTTTAACAAACACCAACAACATACTTAAGCCTCCTTATACATAACTTCTTTTTTTTTTTTAAACAGTCAGGACCAACCATATCCTTTTTGGGGTCGTTAGCAAATTTCTACAATGGCCCTTAAAGATATCTGCAAATAAAAAGAAATAAACAATTAACTTTAAAATAAATAAAAATAATAACTTGAAAAGATAAAATTTAATCTTGTTATTTCATACTTTCAATAAAACGAACTTTATAATAAGAAATACACTTACCAAAATCAAAAGTTATAGTAATAAAATATTGAACTCGTTACAGCCAAGTATCACTCAAAAATTATCATTCTCATATTTTTAATTACTGAATTAACATTAAATTCGCACATAGTTATTCCTTCAATCTATCATTTTATATGGTTGACTAGAAGTGGTATTTAATTAATTTTAATTTTAAAATACTTTACTGTTCATAGAAAACTAAAATTGGTATAGAGAATAATATGTTATAAACAATCCAAGCACATGAAAAACAACAATTTATTATTTTGGCCTCCAACAGAAAGAGTTTTATAGTTTTTTTTTTTTTTTTAAAGTTTGTATAAAACACCATATACCTATATACCTAAGTAAAAGGCTTGGTAAAGTTAAAAATAATTATTTTAGGTCCTCCAATAACTATAATTAATTTGTTCTTAGACTTGGTATTAAGGATTAAAGTTTAGTAATTCTTCATAAAATTATTTCAAAATAATTGGGACTATCAATATCTAGTTAATCTAGGACCAAATATATATTTTTCATTTAGTATGAAAGCTAAACTTAAGGGGGGCTCTATTTTCTTGCCAAAATTTGGAATCCAAAATGGTTGTTTTGTTGGCTTGCCCAAGGCCGGTCGTGATAGAAAAAATAAATATGAAAAACTAAATAGAAATACGAAGTTGGCTGCTTGGGCTCAAGTAGAACTCATGCATGAATAAGAATGGCAATTTTATCTGCCTCGTCTTGTACTTGCATGTTTTCGTCCTGCTTTTTGCAAATTTTTTTGTTCCTGATAACAAACGGGTTAAGGACGGTATTTGCTTATATTTTGTATTTTTAGTTATACAATAAGTCTAAAATATTAAAATATAATATTTTTCTCTAATTCTTACATTTTATATTTTTAGTTATATTGATTTGTTAATTATTATTATTTATTTATTATATTATTTGTAACTCTGATTAATATACTTTTTTTAAACTTTAAAAACAATTTCCAAAATATTCATATCCTAATCCTGATCAAATAGGAAATGAGAATAGAAAAAATCATCTCTGTCCCTATCCCACCCCATTGCCATCTCTATACATGGAGGTGGTGGCTTCGATGCCGGCCTAGTTGTGAGGAATCAAATAACTTTTCTAGTGTTTGACTTGAATCTCGAGTGATAGAATAAGGCGGTTAGAAGTGACAAATAGTGGTGATGATATAGCTTTCTTTACCAATGAAAAACAACCAACCAAACATTTGATGGGCAACATGGGCTTAACCTAGATACATATTTAGGCCTTGGGTTGGATTGGACTTAAGACTTGGCTCTTGACGGTTGGACTTATGCAACTATTAAAATTGCTCAGTCTAAGCCTGGTCAGGAATTTACCTAGCCATGACATAGGCCTTTGTAAATTAAATAAATTTTTTTTTATCTTTTCACTTAAAACTGAAAATACAAAAAAAAAAAAACAAAAAAGTTTGTTTGCATCAATTTAAATAAATAAAAAGTTAACATTTTAGTTTTTTCACGTAGATTCCAATATTGGTATGAAAAGAAAAAAAAGTTAACATTTTAGTTTTTTTCGTAGATTCCAATATTGGTATGAAAAGAAAAAACTATCTTAGTGACATATTACAAATAAATTTTAATACATATTAATTATGAGTACTATCATCATTTTTATATAAAAGCTAAAATATTTAAGAAGTTTTGCCGACTAGCATTTTTTTTAAAAGTTAATAAAAGGAGCAAACGGTATTCTTTTAATAACGAAAAAGCTTTAAAAAGATTTGCGAGTCAAAAAGGTTTAAGTTTTATATTCGTAGACACATACATACATTCATATATATATATATATATATATATATATATAGAGGAGAACAATAAACTACTCAGCAAACATATGTACAAGATGAGATGTTGCATAGATTCGAGTTGCAACAATTACTGTTAGGCCATATTTGATGTGTCAAATTCAGCATTTTGAATATTGGCCGGTTCGTAGCGAACCGGGCAGTACGTAACGAAAAACATGAGACCCGAGTTGGATACAAACTGATATCTCGGTGAGAACGATTTTTGTCTATAAATCGGCCTGTACGCGATACATATCGGTGTGTAGCGGATATTTTACCGGTTTATATGCGAATTAGACCGATTCTACTAAAAGAGGAACGATTCGTTTTTTCACATTTTTCACAGATCTAACATCCCTCATTCCTTTTGTGTTGTGTTCGTTGGTGGAACCCAGATTTAGTTCCTTGAAGATCTAATCGAGTTTCATCCCATGGGTTCGACGAGCTTCTTTTAATCTGCAACGGTGTAACGACGGCACCAATTGTTGCATTTCTGGTCGTCGTGGTTGCCGGTTGAGTTCGACGAGCTTCATCTTGTGTTCGATGGCGCCAATTTTTGCAGTCCTAGTCATTGTGGTTGCCGATTGGACTTCACCGGTTGGACTTCGCCGGTTCACTGCTTCATACAAACACCTCTGTTTCTTACTTTCTTGTGCTCTGTTTTTGGCTTGGGCACAAGCAACGAGTGGACTGGTGAATGGGGATTGCCTTTTTAATTTTAAAAGATAATTATATTTTATCTTTGATATTCTTAAAAAAATAAAATAAGATGTAAAAGTTCATCTTTTATAACAAAATAGATTAATTAAAATTAAATAAAATTTAATACTTTAATTATAAAAAAGATGATATTAGATGTAAAAGACTATTATGGCCTGTATTTTAATATTTTTCATTGAGTTTTTTTAATTGCAAAAATTTATTGTTCTATTAGGATATGTAATTTTTTTGTTTTTATATTTGTGCTTTTACATATCTAGATTCAAGGTATTAATTCAAATGTGACAATATTTAAATTAAGAGGTTTTTTTTTTAAAGTAATAGACTTTTAGAATTGATGCTAACAATTTTAAAAAATTCACGTTTGCGATATTCGATTTTCGATCTGTATCATTTGAAATCTTTGATACTGTTACATCACGATCGTTACCGCAATGTATCGCAAAATCACTATTTAAAATTATGGTCAAATAAGATTAGAGAGCATAAGAGGAACAAATAATACTAGGTCTCGCATAGTTTTTTAATACCATGAAATAATAAATGAGATTAGTTATACAATGGTATTATTTGGCTCCTGTTTGGTTAAGTAGGATAAAACATGACATAAGAGTTAAAAAATTATTTTGCTTCTTGATACTAGACAAGAAGATCAAAAGCCCTGTGCACAACCAAAGAAAGAGAGAACCCCCATCGAGGTTGAAGTGGGAAGAAACCCTAGATATGAGAGTCACTCCTCCAGCGACAATATCTTGCTTGATGCTAGCTTCTGATTTTAGCAACCAAACACAATAAGAGAGATCAATAGCTCAAGATCGCATAAACCGGCAGAATCGACCTTGCGTTATCCATTTCGTGCCCTAGAGGAACTTTTAGTTTTCTCAATCTGTTTTTGTTCCATCTTCATCAATAAGAGATTGATAGCTCAAGGTGTGATTTTGGATTTGTTTTTTTATGATGGTTGAATCGATTAATTTGGGGTTTGTCTATGTGTTTTGTTGAATCGATTGATTTGGGGGTTTTCAGGTTTTCTTCTGAACCGACGATTTGAGTATTCTCTGACTATTGCGAAGGGGAACTCATGCAATGGTCTTTGGGAGTACTAGTACTGATATACCTCTTGCATACACGAAAGAAGGAACACTTCGATACACATAGGCACATTATTTTGTTGGGTTTTAATGGATGATACAACCTTACCTCATGTGCAAGAGAAAGTAGAGGACGATCAGCATCAAACGATATTTGTGAATAACTTACCACTAGAGATGTACAGTAGATGGCTGAAGGGCATATTCAACAAATGCGGGAAGGTTCTAGATGCATTCATCCCATCAAATGCAGAAAGATAATAAATACAAGGTTTGAATTTGTAAGACTTCAATCAATCAAGGAAGCAAACATGGCCATCCAAAAGTATGATGGAGTATGGCTTGGGTGTTTCAAGTTAAGAGTCTCAAAAGCCTTTTATGGAAAGGACAATAGAAGAGAAAGAAAAGGACAAGCAAAAATGAACTCTTCTACAATGAGAAAGACCAAGTAGTTGCATACATTACATAGGAAAGCCACTAATGATAAAAGGTCCTATGCATAGGTAGTAGCTGAAGGTCACTTGAGGCAAAACCAAAATTACAAGGAGCTAATCACAACAATAGAGGAGGATTAAAGGCTTGCAAAGTTAGCATAGCTAAAGATTGGAAGATGGTGCATGGTATTGAGAAAGCCATGAGAAGGGAGCACATATTAGATATCTAAGTGAAAGCTTTGGGGGGAGCTAAGGTTTTGCTGTAATTCTTATCAGTAGAGGATAAAATAGCCTATTGTGAAGGAGCAAAAGATTGGTCAGAGACATGATTTCAAGTGCCATACGATTGGAGCTATAAGGAATCCAATATGATGAGGAGAGTCTGGTTAAACGTCGAAGGGTTAACCCTAAACGCTTGGAGTGACAGCACATTCAGAAGGATTGGAAAAGGATTTGGAGATGTTTTCTTTTTGATTCTTACACGACTTTGAAAAAATATCTGGAACAAGGCCAAGTGTTGATATCCACTGAGGCGAAAGAATTGATAGATGAACAATGTTCACTCAAGTTAGAAAAATTTCTATATAACATGCATGTGGCCGAGTTACCTTTCACTGGGGGTGAACTGGGAGGCAAGAAACAACAATAGAGCAACGAAAGGGAAGGTAAGTCATGCTCAGATTTTGAAGCTAACTCAGCGTATATAGAGCTTGATAACCATAGCTGAAGGGACCGAAATCTCAAGATACAATGATAGTGCTTATTAATCGAATCAAACGTGGCGCAGAACAAAAACAACATACAACAAAAATTGTTCTGCATCGATCTGTCCAGACAAAACTCAGTACAGAAAAATTCTAGTTTTTTTTCGAACCTTAAAATAGAAACCCGGTACACTCACAAGGTGAAATAAGGATTATACCTGCGTGATCCTTCTAGTTTGATCATGTTTCAACTCTTGAATATGAATCCAAAGATCAACACGGCATGCTGACAATCTCGTCTCCACTTAGATCTTTTACTATATTTCCAAACATCGAAACACGAACTAAGTGTGGGCTTAAGTCTTTCGTGTTCCCAACCCTATTTGGTTTCTTTTTTCTTTTTCTGGTTCTCACAAAATCGTAAAAAATCTAAGAAGACTGAATGATATTTCGCACTGGCGGTTAAGAAGGTTATAATGGCATATATAGGTTACAGTAGTGACCTAAAGAGTAAATAAGACACGTGTTTCTAATATAATTAGAAGACTCACTTCAACCTAGAAATAATTTTTTAAAAACATATATGACAAATCATACAACTGAAGAATTATAATTGCACTCTCGATCTTATTCTCAAAACCAAACTTTCAAGTTCTTATTATTAAATACTTAATATTTTTTCGGCATGAAAAAGTAAAGATATTCGTCAATTAAACTCAATTATTGATAATTATATTTAATCGACCTATTTCATAATTTCTTAAGACATTTCACTTAATTTATTTGATATGTCAGATTATAAAATCCACCTATAGGGTTTGATATAATCAAAACTTATAAGTTTGTTAAAAAGAGTTTCATCAATCCTTTGCAAGGATGCGAATTTCGTTAATAATTAATAACTACCATATATTTAATGTTGTTATTCAACTCACCGAAATTATTACCCATAAAAGATCACACTTTCTAATGAATAAAAATAACTAACATTAAATATACATATCTAATAATTATTTCGGGATTAAGAGTATAAGCACTCATAATAATCATGAGGTATAAATTAATTTATATAGTCAGTATAAAATTAATTACTCCAACGTGATCCTGTTCAATACACACAAAGCATACTAACACAATGAGTTAAAATTATACCATTCTCCGTAATCAAGGTAGACCTACTGAAACCATGTGCTATAGGCGTACCGATGCTGTGTTCAACTCTATCTATGACCGTGAACCATAAACTTATATTCTATAATAACTGATAATCTAGTCTTCTATATGTATGCCGAACTCTACACACCAGGTTGACTACTATGTACAATAAAAAACACATATGCACAATATTAAATAAATAATAAAACGCATATATTTATCATACAAATTTTCATTAAAATGAAAAAACAATTTTTATTACTAAATAAAAATAATACCAAAAATTTAATGCATGATTTTTAGTATACAACCCTAACAATGGTGAGGTACATTGCTATGCAATTAGGGTAAAATCTAAAAATCGGGATCTGAAGGTCATGGATGATGAGCTGGATTTTATCACACTTATCAAGGAAACCAAGTTAGAAGATTACACGAATGGGGAAAGGAAAAGGTCATATGATTACGAAGGGGCTTCTGTATCTTACGAAAATGGACAAGGGTATGTAAGCGAATCTGAGAAAGAGGCAGGAGAAGTGCAAGTCAACCCCACATCTGTGAAGGAGCCTTTGGTGTTCAAGTTGTAACACAACAGGGACAATACCCACAGAGGATAGGTACAGTAGCCCTAAAGGGCCTGCAAAAGAGGCTAGTGCTGGAAAGGAAGGTCAAAAAGAAGGTGGGAGAATTAATGAGTTGAAAACAAGCAGGGGTGCGGACCTACGAGGACCAGGTAGCCCTCATGTGCAAGATGATTTCAGTTGTAGGGCTCCTTCTGTCAAAGGGAGTGCTGAATTAGGTAATGGTGTGGAATTACTTAAATGTGGCAATCCTCACACTGACTCAGATCACTGTGAGCAGATTTGGTTACCATCCTTAGTGGGAAGAAAAAGAAGAAGAAATTGCTGGCTGAGTTAGGCCTTCTAACTATTAGGAAAATGGGAGGCACGGCTAAGCAAAAGAAGAGAAAAAGTAGGCAACTGAGCGAACAATATGTAGTTCAATCTTCTTTATCTACCCAGAATTTTATAAACTGCAACAATATCACACGTAGGGAGGCCAAACTAGTCTTGAAAACAGGAATACTCACTACAAGAAAAAGCATCAACCGCGACGCCTTTGGTCGACGAAGACAAAATTTCGTCGCTGAACATTGACCTTCGCCGACGAGCGCACCAATGTTGTCGTTGTAGGGTTGCCGATGTTTTTTGACGACCCATTCTTGTTGGCGAAGGATTGTTTTTGCGCAACCACTTACATATTTCGTCGCCAAATGTGTTAAGATTTCGCGCCAAAACTGAGAGAGTTCACGGGAGTTCTTAACATTTTTGCGCGACAACGTACTGTCATCGCGGTTGCTCTTGGAGCTCAAAACACCCTTGCGCGACAATGGTTGTTTGTCGTCAAAGTAGTGAGATTTTGGCGCCAACAAGGTTTTAAATCGCAGTATCGGCCAGCGTAACGGTCGTGGTCGCGTGTAACGGATATCGAACGTATCGGTCAACCTGTAGCGGGAATTGAGTGTTGCGAACGTAAATTTTTTTCAAGCGCTAGCAAATGACATAAAATTCATTAATATACATTCTAATTTTATTTATTACAAATTAAATATTTATAATTGTTTTTAATTACTATTTGGACACAAAAAACACATGTTCTAGAATTTATGTTGTTTTTAAAATTTTTATAAATACGATATTGTTGTATGGTAAAAGAATTTCACTAAGTATCTATGATATTATACATACTAATTTAATTGATAATT
>JAOTRH010038579.1:0-20382 GCA_034768845.1 Heliamphora exappendiculata
CCAAAATCCCAAAACATAATGATTACACACGAAAATACATGCCTGCCAACTTTGGAGTTGGCGGTCACCAGCTCTAGTCATCGAGAAAGCTGACATAACCATTGACAGGTTTGCGGTCGCCGAAAAAACTCAAACCAACATGGCGGTTGCCACATGGCATATCACAACATAGCGGTCACCACATTATATGGTAGCGATCGCCAACTCCTAGTGCCAACAAGACCCCTAGGACGCGCAGGTCAGGCCCCATTCGCAGCCTTTGCTCTCTCTTTCTCTTCTCTCCCGCACTCTCAAACTCTCATCTTTGTTTCTCTTGGCTTTCCCTTGCTTTCAAGCTTTTGATTAACTTTCGACCACTACTTTTGTCATGGCAGGACACGGACACCTTGATGATATTTTTGGGGCATTGCGGGGACCTTCTGTGGGCGGGAGCTCTTTCATGGGCACTTTTAGAGGCACGACCACTAGCGTTCCTGCTAGTGGGGTTTCCTCTACTCAGCCCTTCACAACATTGGGGGCGACGGATGGTTTAGCTCTTGAGGCAGAGCGAGTTCTTCGTCAGGCTTCTAAGGACGAGGCACGAGCGGCTGCCGAGACACAGGTAGCAGCAAAGCAGGTAACTACAGATCAGGCGGCTGCGGATGAGGTTGAGGTGGCGGGTTTCTTGGATCCACATGCCGGCGAGGGTATTCCTACACCCTTTGACCTACACACATACGCCCCTGCACTCCACCGCCTGGGTTTGAGTGGGATGAGGCGGTACGAGCCTCCGGTTGCTGTAGTTGCTGATGACCTAGTACTTCACGAGCCCGAGCAACAGGTTTCATTTCTACACCCTTAGGTAGGTTCTCTGGTCTTTTCCTTCAGTATCAAAACATGCTTTACGTTTATCGTATTGAACATAGATGCATGTCTAGGATTCGCTGTGAATTTTTATTTTGCGATGTGATATATTTGATTTGAAAATTTCCTCAATTGAACATGCAATATTGAGATCTGTGAATGAACTGGACATATTTAACAAAATGAAAAGGATAAACCCGGACATCGGACTAAAACTAGCTAGGTATCTGTGCAAAGGAGATTTTAGACAAAATGTAAAGACACTAGGATTATGATTTTGATGCTAACAGAGGGGGTGGTTATTTATTTATTTTTTGTAGAAAATCACAAAAACCTAAGGGGGTGGTTTTTTTATTTTTATTTTTATAGAAAATCAACCATTTTTATTTTGTTTAGAAAATCACAAAACTTAGGGGGTTTAGAATAAAGATTTGCTTGGCGCACTAGGGCTTAGCGTGCCTAGTCTTCTAGGGTTTGAAAAAATCAAAGGGTCGTCGCTCACACATGAACCTAGGATTTGATTTACCTGGCGCACCAGGGCTTTGGGTGCCTGGTCTTCTAGGACTTGAAGGAACCGAAGGGTCGTCACACACACATGAACCTAGGGTTTGGAAGATTTGCTTAGCTTACCAGAGCTTATGGTGCCTAATCTTTTAGGGCTTAAAAGAATTAAAGGGTCGTCACATACACACGAACCCAGGTTTAAAAGATTTACCTAGCACACAAAGGCTTAGAGTGCCTAGTATTCTAGGGCTTAAAAGAACCGAAGGGTCGTCACACACACACAAACCTAGGGTTTAAAGATTTGCCTGGCGCACTAGGGCATAGGGTGCTTAGTCTTCTAGGGCTTGAATGAACTGAATGGTCATCACACACACACAAATCTAGGGTTGAAAGATTTGTCTAGCTCATCAAGGCTTAGGGTGCCTAGTCTTCTAGGGCTTAAAAGAACCGAAGGGTCGTCACACACACATGAACCTAGGATTTTTTTATTGATTTCCTTTCCCTTTCACATTTTCTGCATTCCATTTGTTTTGACGGCATTGATTATCTCTTCTGATCATCTTCTACTTTTTAGGTTGGCCAGTATATCCGCGGTTTCGGCAACTCTGCTTCTGGTGAGGTGTTAGAGTGGTATGATGCTCTCCCTGCTCTCAGCTGGGCCCTCATTGATGCCTCCGACTTTGCTCGATTCATGCCGTTGCTCGGTAAGACTAGCAATGACCTGGTTTGGTTGACAGTCTTAGCTGAGAGGTGGTGGGATTCCACCAACACCTTCCATTTCATTTCTTCAAAGGCCACATTGACGCCCCTTGACTTCGCCATGATCTACAGCATTAGGGTCGGAAGTGCCCCCATTCCATTTGACCCGGACATCGCTCGCTCTGTAGACGCTTTGACATACCTTCTGGGCACTGTACTAGTCCAGATGGACAGAGACCGGGTCAGGTATACTTGGCTCTTTGAGCACTTCTTCCATTTTTATTGTACTGAGCCCCATCATTATGAGTGGGTTGCTCGCGCTTTCTTGCTATACATGTTTGGTACTTCCTTATTCTCGAACGAATAGAATACGATACATCTCCATTATCTTAGCGCTCTCATCCACCTCGGTTGGATATCCACATATGATTGGGGAGGAGCTGCTCTTGTCACACTCTACGGTTCGATGAGGGCCTTGACCCAATTCCCTAAGGAACTCAGCATTAGGGGATATTGGAGGGTCCAAAAGGTATGTTTCAGTTTCTGCACACTGTTCATTCATTTCTTTTGTTATCTGTTATCTGTTCTTCTGTTGACACATTCTCTTTACAGTTATGGACTTATGAGTTTTTCGAGCTACATATACCGGTGAACTCTGCTGTTGATCCTCTGGTTATTCCCCATGCGGCTCGATGGACCCATGGCTTGAAGGGGAAAAAGAACGGAGGAAAAGACCTGGAGAGGTTCCGAGGATCTTTAGATCGACTGACTCCTGACCAGGTACCATTTCTTACTTTATTTTCAACTTATTATTTACTGATCACTATTTATTATGTTGCATTGTTCACTGATCACTACTCACTGTGTTTATACAACCCACTGAATTTTTGTAGGTTCATTGGGATGCCTGGCAAGGGATAGAGAGCCGAGATGGCAAGGATTTGATGTGCAACCGTGGTGCTTCTTCAAGACAGACTCTACTGGAGGGTCCCTTCTGTAGAGAATATTATCTGGGAGAGTGGGTAGTCCAACAGTCTCTTAGTTTTGACAATTTTTGGATCCCAGTGGCTCTTCCAGCCCACATGCGCTAGACGGATAGGATGAGTCGTTTCAACATTCTACTTGAGATGACAGGGACTCCTGCCTCAGAGCTATTGGGGCCGAGGTAGATTAGACATTGTGGGCCTAGGCACATCTGCTAGGTCCACGGGTCTTGGGCTGGCCCTTCCTGCTGGACGGAGGAGAGGACGAGCACCGGCGACCATTTCTGACGCTAATACAGGAGCCAGAGTTGGAGCAGAGGCTGCTGCTGGTGCCGCAATTGGAGGAGCTGCTACTGGTGCCTTTAATACTGATTCGTTGGAGGGATGATGGGCCCGGAGATTCCATGGGAGATTCATACCATGGTATACAGATACCCCTTTCCTCCTTCGGTTCTGATTTTTCTTGCGTCAGAGTTTAGGGCTAAGCTCGGTCAAGTTTGTCTTCAGTCTTCCTCCTTCCTTTTGATTACTTTCTTTACTTGTTTAGTTTACTTGAACTGCGTAACTCTTTTTTTCTCAAGTTAACCAGGCATGGCTAGACCACCCCCTGCTGGTATTCATGGGTCAGAGGGCACTGATTCGCCAGCTCGATACCACGGTACGAGCAGTTAGCAATGCCTTTGCTCCTACGGCCATAGTGAGTATCTTTTGGCCTTTTGACTTCTTTTCTCTTTTCTGTATTATGCTCTGATCCTTATTTCCTTTTAATAGCCGCCGACACCAGCCACCGGAATAGTACAGCCGCAGGCTCCGGCCCAGCCTCATGTTTCGATGCAGGCTCCAGCTCGAGGTCGCGGGTCCTGTGCCTCTTCTTCCAGATCTCACTCCAGAGGGTCTGTTTCTTCTGCCAGGAGCCGTTCCCACATCATATCTTCTTCTTAAGATGGTGGGGATGACAACGATGACTTGTTCAAGGATGTCAGTTCAGACGATGCTGAGCCTTCTTCTTGCTAGGCCTGCCAAAGGAATTGAGAGAGAGATTTCTCCCCCCTCCTTTATTTGTCTGTACTTATTTCACAATTCCAGCTATATTCTAATACATTAGTTTTATAGGCCTGTGTGCCCCAGATTTACTAGTTATCGCGCTTGGGTGCCCCTGTCTCATATACATTTGACATATTTGGGCCTTTGTGCCATTTGCCTTTTCTGCGTATACACTGTTTGCATGGTTCACCTTTTATTTAATGCTGCTAAAACTATCTTTCTCATACTGCGTGATGAATTCTCTCAAATTACAAACCAAACTGACTGTTGACACTTTACTTTCAATTATAACAAAACAGGGGCCTTAGAATACAGAAAATGTAGAAAGAGTGCCAAAAAGGTGTACTGGCGGTCGCCAGCTTGCAAAGTGGCGGTCACTAGGTGTACACACCCCAATTTGACTCCACCAATCTTAGGTGAATCCGATGTTAAAAACAAGTGGAACAAGTGCTTCAATTCGATCATCGAGAAGTGATCCAAGCTCGGTAATTGAATCGGACCATAAAAAACCATCAGAAACCTTCAAAACCATTGAAGTTTTACCAAACCATCGATAACTTGTTGCCCAAGTCATTGCCAGAAGTGGCGATCGCCATGTTTATTATGGTGACCGCCAATAGAACCTTGTGGAACCTTTTTCAACATGGCGACCGCCAACTCACATTGTGGCGGCGGCCAACTCCAAATGGCCTGACGTGTTTAAAAATGTGTCAACATCTCATTGGTTGAAGAACTCTATAAATACCGTACCTCTGGTACATTTTCAAGGACAGAAAAATATATAGAGGTTTTGAGAGAGAAACTCTGCCGAGTTGCCGAGCAATTTCGAGCCATGACGTCAAAACCTTGCTGAGATACCGAGTCCCGAACCTCCAAAATCTACATTGAAGCCCTGCTTAGATCACCACCGGAGGAGTAACCCATTGAAGCTCATTCTACCAACTTAAGGATTCCTAAGCAATTCAGGTATTTCGTTTGGATCCTCAATTTTTCTAAGCTCCATTTCCTCTATCTTTGAGTGATCGAGTTAATTTTTAATTTTAATTTGCACATTTCTTTTACTTACATAGTTAATATTTGTTTATTGTCTAATTTTCTTTATTTAGTTTAGGCACTTTAATTAATTTCTTTGATTACAAATTCACACTTAAGTACATTATCATTTTATTTTATTCATTAATTAGTGCTAATATTATTTTGGACAATTGAAACTTATTAATGTTGCTAATTGTCACATTCAAGGCATTTACATTATGTAAATGTAATTTTTAATATTATATTCATATATCCTAATTAAATAGTTTTTTTTAGTTTAAAGTTCCTTTATTGGCTCTTATTTCATTTTCTCTCTATTTTATATTAAGTTTAATCCGCCTTTATTTCCTTAAATATTAGTTCAACGTTCTTTTAGCATTTTTGGTTTTTTTTCTTTTTCTTGCAATTTAGCTCTAATTTCTTTTCAATGCATCAATTTTTTTTCTTTTCTTTTCTTATAATATTAGTTTAACGCTCTTTTAATAGCTTTATTTTTCTTTCTTTTAATATTAATGTAGTTTCTTTTACTAACATTTTATTTTTCTTTTCTTTTGTGTTTTTTTACCATTAGTTTTAAATCACCTTATAATATTCTATTTTTTCTTCTTTTAGTATTATTTTAATTAGTGTTTCTTTTATCTTAATTTTAGTATTTAGTATAAAGCACCATTTTTCTTTCTTTTTCTATAGCTTTAATTTTTCATAATGTTTAATTTTCTTTCATGTTATTAAACCAATAAAATCACAAAAAAAAATCTTCTAATAATTGAAACTCATTTGATTATTTTATTTTTTTTTCTTTTGTTTTATTCAAAAAGTATAAAATGTAAATAATAAGATTTTCTCTTAAGTCTAAACAAGCATTTTCTAACATTTTATTTTAGCTTGTAAGTTTTTTTTTATATTTTTTTCTTTAAATTAGAATTTCAAATATTTGCTTGTTAATACATAAAATATTTGTTATTAGATTTTATTATTTTGGTTAGCTTTTTTTTAACATAATACTTTTACACGCTTTTAGATAATTTGATAATACGCGTATTGTATATATTAGTTTATGGTTTGATTACTTTATTTCAAAATTGTGTAATTCACTTTTGTGCGATCCATGTTTAGATAATTTTAACAACTTAGTATACTTGTTCTTTTAAGCAAATCATGTTAGTTTAGGTTGTTTAAATAATATTGCATGAGAATGTGTTTTAAGTATCCTTTAGATAGAAATTGCATGCCATAGGATTTAGGATTTTTCTTTTGACACTTATTTGTTTTAGAGTGTTATGTACATATTTTATGTATTTTCTACACTTGATTTCGAATGTTCTCTCTGTACCCAATTTTTTTTATTTGCATGCATTTGAGAAATTCTATTAAAGAATCAATGATGATTAGTAGAGGCCAACCTTATGGTTGGGCGAACGGGGTGCCTAACACCTTTCCTGATTCATACCTTAGGCCCCGAACCCTCTTTCTTTGGTTAACGTTTTAAAGATCAGTAGCCAATTTTATTTTTCTTAATTTTTCTCAAAAACTAAGTGGGAACTCTATTTTTAAGAAAATAAATTTTCAAAATTTAGTTTTCAAGGTGTTAAAAGATTTTTCTAAACATTCTTTGAATTTCTTATTTTTGAACATTTTTTTAAAATGACCCCCAAATTTTAAAGCCACAGTATTGTCTGGCGACTCTGCTGGGGACTGGTTTACAAAATCAAATAAGAAGGCTAGACTTTAAAATATCATTGGTTCTTAATATGTATTTCTCATTTGTATTTTTGCATGCATGTGTATTGTTCTTCAAATCCCCCTGCCTGGTCGACCTGATGCCCTGAACGTTCATCCGTTTCGGGGATTGTTGGGAAGACGGGCAACCCTTGCTGACTATACGCTATCATAGGTGCAGTAAAAGAGTTCGGGCGTACTGTTTGACCATGTTCTGCATGGGAGGTATATACCCGGCTCTATTCAGAAGATACCATTTTCAATTGACCAAAATCGGCCTTTTGCATATGGTAAACTTAGAACTCTTCATTAGGTGATGCTAACCCTAGTAGGATTATATGTTTTCTTTATTGTATGTTTTGATTGCTATTATTAGGCTTGCTTGTTCGGCTTAGACTAGCCCTTTTTCGGGTTTTTGGCTCGGGTTTTTTGTTATTCCCTTTTGATTAGGTTAGCTTGTCCTTCGGGTTCTTACTCGGGCTTTATTTTTTACCATGTTAGATTTTCATGCCATAGTTTTCTTCTTGGGGTCATTTATCTCTCTTCTGGGTTCTTCCCGGATTGTTAGTTCCATACCCCCGCCTTTGTTTAGGCTTATTTTTTGTAGACCCTTGTTATACCCACGTGAGCTAGTTTCTTACCGTTATGCTGCCCGTTTTTCTTTAGAATTCTAGATCAAGTTATTTCCCTACCGTTATGCTTCTAGATCGAACTTGTCTCTTGAGGGTTAGAACTATTTTTTCCCACCTGAGTGCTGTCTGTTTAGATAAACCTTCCCTCTAGAAGTTGGTTAATCTTCTCCTTAGCTGTCATCCTGGGTCATCCTGTTGTTATGCTGCTAGCATGAGCCCGACAGGGACATTCATTGTCTGTCTATGATTTGCTATTTTGGGTATTCGAGATATGTGCAGTTTGTTGTCAGAATATTCACCCGAGAAGAGTCTGATACTAGTTACTCTACTTTTGGGATTCAGGTTTCTCTGTGGGATTACCATTGGGTCGAGAAAAGTACAGTCAACACGTGTCTGAAAAAGATCAGTGACAGGAAGACTTTGTAGGGTATCTGAACAGCCGACTGAGTCAGCTAAAATGGCAAAAAACGAGATAAATCTGGCATCCCTAATGAGGGCGATGACTGATATTTAGAGAGCCGTGGAGCAACAGACCCAGGCTCAACTGCAATGTCAGGCCCGTATCCCTGTTGCGAATGGACAACCAAATGAGACGAACGAGAATAGAGAGGGCTTTTGGGATGACAACCAGGTCCCTGATGGACCGTAAGTTGTTCCACCACCACCACGGAACCCTCGTCAGGTGATAGTCGAAGAGGAAAACACTGTGCAGTCTAGAGAATCTGTATTGATTGAGAAGATCGACCGGATGGAGAAGGTCCTCAGGAATGCCAAGGGAGTCGAAGAATACATGTTAGATGTAGGGGGACTATGTTTTTGCCCAGATGCTAAATTACCGAAAAAATTTAAAATGCCAGACATGAAAAAGTCCGATGGAATCGGAGATCCCAGAATTTATCTCCGAATGTATGTTGGTATCCTATCGCCAATGGGAATTGATGACCAGGTGAAAACCTAGCTCTTTCACCGATTTCTTTCTAGGGCAGCCCTGAAATAGTTTCTCTCCCTTGATGTAGCCAAAATCAGAACTTGGGAAGACATTGCAACGATTTTTATCAGCCAGTACAGTTACAATGTCCAACTGAATGTAACTACCCGAGAGCTTGAGACGACCCAACCGAAAAACAAGGAATCCTTTGTTGACTTCCTGACCCGATGGAGGGGTAAGGACGCCAAAATGACAAACAAGCCCACTGAGAAAGAACATGTAAGAATTGTGGTTAAGAATCTACAGTCTCCATTAAAGCGCTACGTCATCACACAGTCGCTTTCCACCTTTGAGCATTTGTTCGACACTGGGGTACAAATTGAGGACGCTATCTAATCTGGTGACATCGAGAAAATAAAACCCAATAAAAAATCACCCAGAAGGGCTTTCCCCGCAACCAACCAAAATTAATCCGCTGTAACCAACCTTGTATCTCACTCAAACGAGGTAAACTTATTGAACCCATCTCCTTCAGCCCAGCAGTCCAATAACGCCCAACAATCAGATAATGGCCAACAGCAACAAAGGCCAAGGAGGGTGTTTACTCCCCTAAATATTTTTTTTATCAACCGCCTTGAATCGACTCGTCGAGAAGGGACTCATCAAGCCATTGGACCCATCCCTGTTCCTGACCCCCTATTGCCAAGGTTTAATGCTTCCCAATACTGCGCCTTCCACCAAGGTCACGGGCACCTAACTGACAAGTGTTTGAGCCTTCGACACGAGATCTAAAACCTCATTGACAACAGGGTGATCCCACCACCATATGTCACCCCAAAATCGAATGTGACTACTAACCCACGGCCGAATCATGCCAGGCAGGTTGGAGTAAATTACATATCTCTGGGAGAATTGAAGGACCCAAGTTAGCACATCTGTTTAGCGCACCTACTGCGCCCTTATATTTCAATAACCGAGGATCAGATAGCGTGCTCGTTCATGATGATTAGGGGAAGTCGAGATAGGATGGAAGAATGGAATGATAATGCCTGGGAATGGTATCGACCGCTAATCCCAGTCAACCAACAAGAGAAGGAGCGCAACGAAGAAGATGACTGGCCATTAGATTATCCGACCCAACCCTATGGATTCCACCACGTGCTTGATGGAATCACCCTTTCCTAACTTTTTGAGAAAGAGATACATGTTGACGAAATGCAGTCCTATTGGCTGGTAAGGGTTGTGCTAAAGTCAGACGGGGCCGAGTGGACCGACTTCTGGGCCGCTCATGAATAGCAAGTAAATTTTATTGAAGAGGACATCAGAAAAAAAATTGATAACACATGGGCTATTAAAGATGACAAGGAAAGAAGGGAAAGGACAGCCGTTAGTGACTTAAATGATTTGCTGCCGTTTGAGGGAAGAAATTGATAACACATGGGCTATTAAAGATGACAAGAAAAGAAGGGAAAGGACAGCCATTAGTGACTTAAATGATTTGCTGGCGTTTGAAAGCCCTCTGCACGTAAACGAAGTAAGACAGACTGATAATGTGATGCTAGGGTTATGGGATCCCAAAGACGGCGTGGAACACCTAACTAGAACTGGACGACATTTTAAGCCAGCTCAGCTAGAGAAGGGACAGCCAAGTGAAAAAGGGAAAGAGACAGAGCAAGAGGAGGAGGATAATGCTGTATTGAGATAGTTGAAAAAGACGCAGGCCAACATCAGTATCTGGGGCTTGTTGATGTCGTCACATAAGCATAGACAAGTTATTTTGAAGGTGTTGAACAAGGCCAGTGTCTCGATAGATGCAACCCCCGAGCAGCTCATTGGCCTTATTCTGCCAGTCGCCGAACCAAAAGTCATTTTCTTTTTTGATAAGAATTTGCCCACTGAAGGAAAAATTCACAACAAGCCACTTCATATCACCGTTAAGTGCCTAGAAAAATGGGTCCCGGTTACCCTCATTTATAATGGGTCTTCCTTGGACGTTTGCCCATTGACAACAGCTGTCTGCTTAGGGATGAGGCCAGACCAGTTCACTTCATGCAATCAAGGGGTATGAGCCTATGATAACACAAGAAGGGACGTACTAGGACTGGTGTCATTCACAGTTTCAATAGGACCTCTAGAGACGTTAGTTGAGTTTCATGTGTTGGACGTGCTGACCTCCTTTAATCTGCTGCTGGGTAGGCCGTGGCTGCATGACCCAAATGTCCAGGCAGTACCATATACCCTTCACGAAAAACTAAAATTGATAAAAAACAGGACGGTTTTGACTATCCACGGAGAAGACAGCATTAACCCCTCGAGAGGAGGAGAGGGCACAACTCTGTTGGATGTTCAGCATAGTGAAGATGATGTGTTACTCAGTGGTTTTCAGTTTGATGAAGAATAGGCTGTTCAGATCCTGATGAAGGAAGAAGAAAGGTATGTCAACCCACGAGCGATAACAATAATGAGAAAAATGTCCTTCTTCCCGGGTATGAGATTGGGACGTAAACTGCAGGGAATCCCAAAACCCATTCAAGTATTTCCAGCTTCACACCGTTTTGGTATTGGGTATGAGCCAATGGAGGAAGATCTGGAAGGGCCTAGAAGGGGGCAAAAGACCAATTATTTCGGGATGCTCAACGGGTACTTCGTCATGGAAAGGAAAGATTTTCCATATTGTGATTTTTCAGAGCCATGGGTCGACGAAGAAACCAATCAAAAGTTGTTAGGGTTGGAGATATTTTTCAACCATCATCTGTCTGATATGGAAGAGGAAGAAACAATGGAAGAAGAGAAGGAAGAAAAGAAGGTTCAGGAAGAAGATTGGGCCGACAAACTCGACGGTACCGATCTAGGATTACTGTTTAATGAAAAGATGGCTCAGCTTCATATGACTGATTGGGGCTGCTTCATGATGGATTTCGGTGCACCAGTCGATTGCACCAAGCTTATCATCGATGCGGCTGCAAAAGAGGTGAAGAATTGGACCATTGAGTCTGATGATGTACACATTGTCTATCTTGAGTCAGGGATTGAGTCGAAGTCTGTAGTCGAGGGCACATCTGTTGGTGCTCCACTCCATGCTTTTGCCATCGAGTTTGTAATCTCCTCTGCTTTTAATGAAATGAACAAGATTTTCGGTTACTCTGCTTTGTTTGATTTATTTCATACGTTTTTTAACGATTTTGAATTCGACGGGAATATTCCTGAAGAAATAAAACATTTAATAAAAAGAGAAGAAAAAATGCGTGCCCAACCAATAATTGAAGAAATTTTATCAACAAATCTGGGTAATGAAACTATCCCGCAAAATGTTCAAATTGGTTCTTCTTTATCATTAGTTGAAAAAGAACAACTAATAACTTTATTAAAAGAATTCAAAGATGTATTTGCATGATCTTACGAGAATATGCCCGAAATTGATCCTGACATTGTCCAGCACCATATCCCCTTATACCCTGATGCTAAACTAGTCAAACAAAAATTAAGGCAAATCCGACTAGAATGGGCTCTGAAGATTAAAGAAAAAGTTGCCAAGCAAATCAACGCTAGATTCTTAATGGTAACCGAGTACCCGAAATGGGTAGCTAACATCGTACCAATTTTGAAGAAGGACGGATGTATCCGAGTCTGCGTAAATTTTTGGGATCTCAACAAGGCTAGCCCAAAAGACGATTTTTTACTATCGCACATCGACGACTTAGTAGACAGTACAGCGGGGCATGCCTTGTGTCATTCATGGATGGCTTCTCCGGATACAACCAGACTTTAATAGATCCTAAGGACAGAGAAAAGACAACGTTCACCACACCTTGGAGGACCTACTGTTATCGTGTGATGCTATTCGGTCTAAAGAATGCAGGGGCAACCTATCAAAGGGCTGCCACTACTCTACTGCATGACATGATACATAAGGAGGTCGAGGTGTACGTGGATGATATGATAGTCAAATTTAAGGATCGGGATGGCCACATCGTAGCACTGTAAATTTTTTTTGAAAGGATTCGAAAGTACAAGATGCAACTCAACCCACAAAAATGTGCCTTTGGAGTCACTGTCGGAAAGATGCTTGGATTTATGATCACTCAACGGGGCATCGAAGTCGACCCTTCAAAGATTAAAGCAATTTTAAAAATGCCTCCTCCGAGAATCGAGCAAGAAGTCAGAGATTTTCTAGATAAGATACAGTTTATCAGCCGATTCATCGCAAAACTGACAACTACCTGCGAGCTGCTCTTTCGTATGGTAAAGAAAGGAGTCAAGTTCAAATGGGATAAAAAATGGTAAGATGCCTTCGATGCTATGCGATAGTACCTACAAAACCCTCCTGTTTTAGCTCCTCCCAACCTAACATGCCACTGATCCTCTATTTGTTAGTAACTGATTCCGCTATGGGATGCATGCTTGCACAAGAAGGAGAAACCAGAATCGAAAAGGCCGTTTACTACTTAAGCAAGAAGATGACCAGGTCAGAAATACGGTACACGCCGCTGGAGAATACATGTTGGGCCTTGGTTTGGACTTCCCGAAAACTAAGGCACTACATGTTGTCTTTCACAGTGAATATCATCTCTTGGATGGATCCATTGAAGTACCTATTCGAAAAGCCGGCGCTAACAGGAAGGTTGGGTCGATGGTTGCTGCTATTATCCGAGTTTAATCTCCAATATGTCACCTGGAAGTCAGTTAAAGGCAGAGCAGTGGCAAAATTTTTGACCGACCAACCAATTGAAGGGGATGAAGATACAGTTTCCTGATGAACAACTGATGAAAGTCGGGGATGACAAATGGACTCTATATTTTGATGGCGCATCCAATCAATACGGCTATAGAATAGGAGTTCTTCTTGTCACTGCTGATGAATCGCACGTTCCGCTATCTCTAAAGCTCAATTTTGAAGTCACCACATCAGACTGAGTATGAAGCATGTTTAGCTGGTTGGAGGTAGCCTTAGAATTGGGGGCAAGGAAACTGGAAGTGATTGGAGACTCAGCACTGGTAGTTTCACAAGCAAGAGGAGAGTGGAAGGTCAGGGATTTATCCTTAATTCTCGACCATCAAGAACTAGAAAAGCTGATACCATGCTTTGAATCGGTGATTTTCACTCATGTACTAAGACTGTAGAACAAGTTCGCCGATGCACTAACCACCCTAGCATTTATGATTGACATACCACCCGGAGTTCGGATGAGACCTTTGATAATTGCGCAAAAGAGGAAGCCGGCATATGAGATGATAGCCGCTATTGAAGAAAGCACTTACAGACTTCCATGGTACGTTGACATTCAGAACTTTGTAGAGAAGGGAGAATACCCAAAGTTTGCCAGAAAAAAGGACAAAAGGGCAATACGACGATTATCCACGCAGTTCGTCATTTATGGTGGTAGGCTATACAAACGAGGACATTCTGGGGTCAATAAGCTGTGCGTAAATGCAAAAAAATGTTAAAAACTGATGGAAGAAATACATGCAGGAGTCTGTGAGCCACACATGAGTGAAAATATGCTAGCCAAGAAGATCCTACGATAAGGATACTTTTGGATGACAATGGAGACAGATTGTACACAGTTCGTACGGAAGTGCTATAAGTGCCAGATTCACGCAAACCTTATGCACGTTCCCCCGTCTCAGCTGCACAACCTGATGTCACCATGACCATTTTCAATATGGGGCATCGATGTGATTGGTAGAGTAATACCGAAGGCATCTAATGGACATGAGTTTATCTTAGTGGCCATTGATTATTTCACAAAGTGGGTAGAAGCAGCTTCTTACTAGGTATTGAAGGTCTCTCATGTTGCTAAGTTCATCAAGCAAAATATCATTTTTCGGTATGGAGTTCCTCGCTAGGTCATCTCAGATAATGGCTCAAATTTCCAAGGGGAGGTCCTGGATCTTTTCAAGGAATACTGGATAGTGGCTCATAAGTCCTCGCCATATCGACCACTGACCAATGGAGCAGTCGAAACAGCAAACAAGAATATTAAGAAAATTCTGCAAAAGATGATCAACTCACATAAAGATTGGCCGGAACGTCTACCATTTGCACTATGGGGATACCGAACGTCGATCAGAACTTCAACCGAAACTACGCCGTACTCTTTAGTGTACGGAATGGAAGCCGTGTTTCCCATCGATGTGGAAATTCCTTCACTAAGAGTAGTGGTCGAGGCCTATATCTCAGAAGCAGAATGGTAGAGGAACTGAATGGAAGAGTTGCTCTTGTTTAATGAAAGAAGACTGCAAACTCTATTTTATGTACAAGGTTACCAAAGGAGGATAGCTTGGGCGTTCAATAAGAAGGTCAAGACTCGGGACCTCTGAGAAGAAGATTTGGTTCTCAAAGAAATCAAAGCTCCCATCTTCGACTCGAGAGGCAAGTTCAAGCCAAACTAGTCCAGATCGTTTCTGATCAAAACCATCATGATCGGTGGTGCAGTCATTATTATGGACTTGGATGGCAATATGTTCTCTACTCCAGTTAATCTCGATCAACTCAAAAAATACTATCCCTGAGGTAAAAATAAGATAAAAATAAAAACTCGCTGAGTCGAAAACTGAAAAGGCAACTTAGGAAAAAGTTAGAGCAGCTCGCAAGGCCGAAAATCTGAAAGGGCGACCTGGCAGAAATTAGGGCATCACAAAAGGAGAGTGTCAACACCCGAGCGAAAACCAAGCCCGAACTACATTACGGCCTGATTCTATCTTTTGGGATACGTAGGCAGCTTCTTGTCAAGAAGTTTGGCCACTCTCTTTGTTTAAACCATCTTAAACATAAAAGTGAGAGTTTACCATTACTTCGATCAGAATTACAAAGTTTTAAAAAAGGAGGGGCACGCAAGTCCCATACTCTACAAATAAAATAAGAAAAAACTATGAAATTTTCGAAACAAAGCAAGAGGCCTCAAGTTCTCCTTCTTTTTGCTGCTTGTGTTCCTTCTTCTTTATCTAGTTTCTCCCGATCCTGCATCAGCCATGTCTTGTATTTAGCGGAAGGATCAAAACACTACAACTCATGCATCTCCATCATTGAACGGAATGGCCATGCATGCTGATATGATGATAGAAACGGAGCCCGTAGTATGGAGGAAAATAGACGGCCTCGAATGCTGAGGAAGATGATCTGATCGCGACCAAACTACCGCATGATTCGACGGGGGTAATAGAAGGTAGTCTGACGCAAGCCGACTAGCAAAACACTAGGGTGATCCATAGTGATTAGAGTCATAGCAGGAATTCGCTACCAAGAGTATTGCCAGATAATGTCTGGGCCAGTCAGAGAAGAAAGATATTGTCGCCAAGATGCCTCAGTGTCGCATATCTGATAACGCGGGCAGTAAAGGAAAGCAGTGGCATGGTGCCTGTCAGTGGGAGGCTTTTGCACAAGATTTATCTTCTCCATCAGGAAGATCTATAGCAAAAGTTAAAACAGTAAGAGAAAAGCTTTGCAATATGACAGAGAACTTAATACAGAGGAAGATGTTAAGCTCATCTAGAGAAGTAAAGGGCTGCCAACAAAGGTGGTGGTCTCGCCACGATGAATAGCGTCCAAGCCCAGCATTGTCTCAGCCAGAACCAGGGGCACAAAGTCCTTCCCCATCCACATTTGGCCAGCAATGTCAACCAGGGCACAACTAAGCCGCCCATCAAGAGGAACAAGGAGATACTGGGCAAGGGGGCAAAAGCGAAGTGCATAACGACGCCGCAGCTGAAAGTCGAGATCACCAGGGGCAAAAGCGAAGTGCATAACGACGCTATAGCGGACAAAGGTCCGCAGGCTGCTCATCACCAGCATGAGACGGTCCAGGCAACCCTGATCTGTCTATTGAGAAATAATACAGAACTGAGCAGTCTACAAATGAAGGAAGTACAGAAAAGGAGGTAACGCAAAAGAACAAACCTGCGCATGTATTGGCAAGAACTCTGGCGCTAGAGGAACCGGGATAGGAACATCGAAAGGATGCCCGTCAATGAAGGAAGATACAATCCAGGGTATCTCGACACTCCCAACCCTAGCCCCACCAGCCGGACCAGCATTCGCGGCAGCAGGACCAGCATCAGCAGCTGCAGCAGCACCAACACCAGCGGACTCTGGAGCTAGTCCCCTCCTCCTACCGCCAAGGCTAGATGGGCCAGAACTTAAGGGACCCATCAGATGAGCCCGGGCCCAGGCTATGTAATCCCTCCCTACTATGAGCAACTCCATAGCCAGGGCCCCCACTGTCTCTAGGAAAAGGTCGACCCGGCCTAAATGATCGGTCCGACGCATGCAGGCTGGAAGAACCACCAGTATGTGGAAATGATCAAGACTAAGCGACTGGCGGACCACCCGCTCTCCTAGATAATACTCCCTACCAAATGGACCTTCCAGCAGGATCCGTCTAGAAGCAATATCCCGACTGTGCATCAAGTCTGCGCCAGCTCGATCCTCCACTCCCCTCCAGACATCCCAGTGGACCTACAGCAATTCAAGGTACAGTACAGTGCAATAAACAGTAAAAAGCGAACGATCAGTATGCAGTACAATAACCAGTATGTAGTACAGTGCAATGAATGGGAACAGTGATAAGTGTACAGTGCAGTGAACAGCTGTGAATAGGATGTAATACAGTAAAAATAGTAAAATGATATCTGGTCCGGGGTTAGCCGGTCCAGTGAGACCCGAAAACGGTCTATGTCCTTCCCTCCAGCCTTCTTCCCCTTTAGCCCACGGGACCACCAGGCTGCTCGGGAAATGACTAGAGGGTCGACCGTCGAGTTCGCCGAGACATGAAACCCGAGGAACTCATAAGTCCACAGCTGCAAAGGAAAGGGTATCAGTCAGCAGATAATGGATAATGGCAAATAAAAAAAAGAATAGACAAATGAGCAGAAAACTAAATCATACTTTCCAAACCCTCCAATATCCTCCAATGCTAAGCTCCTGGGGGAACTGGGTCAATGTCCGCATAAATCCGTAAAGAGTGGCAAGAGCAGCTTCTCCCCAGTCAAATGAAGCAACCCGGTCTAAACGAGCGAGGGCGCCAAGGTAATGCAGATGAATGGTATTCTCCTTGTTCGAAAACAAAGAGGTACCAAATATATACATCAAAAAGCTCCGGGCAACCCACTCAAAATGGGGGGGATCAAAACAGTGGAAGTGACGGAAGCGCTCGAAGAACCAGGTGTATCGAACCAGGTCTGTGTCTATCTGTGCAAGGATGGCTCCAAGGAAATGCAGCAATGCGTCAGCAGACCGAGCTATGGATGGATCAAATGGAATGGGCGCTCCTCCAACCCGTATACCGGTAATCAGTGCGAAGTCGAGAGGCGTCACAGTAGCCTCAAAGGTGGTGAAATAGAAAGTGTTGGTGGTATCCCACCACCACTCAGCCAGGGTCGTCAGCCAGACCCGGTCATTGCTCGTCCTACCGAGCAAGGGTATGAATCGAGAAAAGTCGAAGGCATCAACAATGGCCCGGCTAGGAGTAGGGATGGCATCATACCACTCCAACACCTCCCCAGATGCAGAACCTCCGAAACCTTGGACGTAATGACCGACCTAAAAAGAACAGATCAAGCACATGAGATATGCAGCCAAGAACCAAATCTATCAAGCCCTAGAAAAAGACTAGGCACCCAAACTCTAGGTTCGTATGTACGTGACGGCCATTCGGTTCTCTCAAACCCTGATAAATCAGGCAAATTTCCTAACCCTAAGTTCGTGTGTATGTGACGACCCTTCGGTTCTCTTAATCCTTAATAAATCAAGAAAATTCCCTAACCCTATATTCATGTGTATGTGACAACCCTCCGATTCTTTCAAACCCTAGAAAAAGACTAGGAACCCTGAACTCTGGTACGTCAGGCAGATCTCTATTTTTTTTGTTAAAATAAAAATAAAATATATATATATATATATAAAATAAATTTTTTTTTATTTTCTAGAATTTTTCTAAAAACAAAAAAACAAGGTTTTCTAAGATTTTTTAAAATTATGATTTTTCAAAATTTTCTAGAATTTTTTCTAAAAACAAAAAAAAAGTTTGCTAAAGATTTTTCAAAATTTTCTAGAATTTTTCTAAAAATAAAAAAAAGGTTTTCTAAAGATTTTTTTCTAAAAAATAAAAAAAAAATTCTAAGATTTTTCAAAAATTTTTAGAATTTTTCTAAAAAAAAAATTCTAAGATAAAGGTTTTTTAAGATTTTTCAATTTTTTCTAGAATTTTCTAAAAAAAGAAAAAAAAAAGAGCTTCTAAAAATTTTCCTCAGTTTTATGAAAATCTGCCCTAATTTTCTAAAATTTTTGAATGATTCATTTTGAATTTTCTAAGATTTTTGGAACAAATTTCTCAGAACTGTTGTAAAATTTTCTTATTTTCCTAAGATCTTTGAAAGTCTTTCTAAATTTTTTGTTTCATGTTTTTCTTTTTTATTAACTTTTGAAAAACACTCCCTAAGTTTTAGAAAGTGTGCCATAGATTTTAGGATTTTTAGCAACATTGCCTTTCAATTTTCTAGGATTTCTGATAAAATTCTTTATTTTTCATACCCCAATTCCAGCCCCTTAGAATTTTACGTCTAACTAAAAAAAAAATCAATTTTTAGGTAAACACATGCTTTGGATTTGAAATAATAGGGATAGGTATGCGTCTGGGGGATCCTAGGCATGGGTCTACGTTTTACATATCATAAAACACATGCTTTGGATTTGAAATAATAGGGATAGGTAACCTACCGAAGGTCGCTGACAAGAGATGTGGTGGTCGGGCTCCCGCAAAAGGACGTCAGCAGCAATGGAATCGGTAGGAGGCTTATAACGTCTCATCCTGCGGTATACAATGCGATGAGGGACCGGATCATAGGTGCGTGAGTCAAAAGGTGCTGGGTGACCCACTCCAGCGTCTGGATCCAGAAAGTCTGCCATCGCAGCCTCTGCACCAACATCTGCAGCTGCCTGTGCCTCAACAGTTGCCCGTGCCACCTCCTCGGCTGACTGGCGAGAGGCACGCTCTGCCTCAAGAAGGAGATCATTCATCGCCGCGCTCGGCTGCGTAGCATTGACCCCATCGGCAGGTTGACTAGTAGTTGTATCCCTGAGTGTCCCTATGGAGGAGCTCCCAACAGCAAAAGGGCCTTGTCTCGCCCCCAAGTCATCATCCTGGCTTGTGCCCGCCATGAAGACGAAATGGATAACAAATAACAATGTAAAGATCTCCACGGATCAAGATAAAAGGCACGAAAGCTAAAAAGTGAGGAAAAGCAAAGAAAAGGTTGGGAGGGAGTTCGAGAGCAAGAGAGGCTAGAGAGAGGATGGAAAGCACAAATGAACCTAACTTGCGCGCCTCAAGGTACCTTATCCACATTCGGAGGTGGCGGCCGCCACCTTCGATTATGGCGACCACTAGGTTGGCGAAGAGGCACATGGAGACCGCCATGTTGGAAGGATTTACACCTGAAAACTGCCATGTCAGAGGGATTTGGTCCCGGCGACCGCCATGTTTCCAACTGTCACGTCACATCCAACTTGGCGACCGCCATGTTAGAGCATCATTATGGCGTTTTGGGTTTCTTAAGGGACTGTTTGGGCGGTTTTTTGTTATTATAGATACGTTTATTAAAATTTCTTTTAATATGTTTTTATTGTAGGTGTTTTATTGTTGGAATGCGGAAAAAAAATTAAGAGTCGGCGCCGTGATCGTAAAAACTGGCGCATGCGCTTTTCATGAAAAACGATAACAATAAACTGATATATTATGATTAAATACACATTCAAGAAACTTGAACAAGTTTCTTTGATGTAGAACAACGATCCAAGATGACCGAATGATCTTCTTACGTATATCCTGACGCACACGAAGATCCCGGCGAGTGGGCACCGATTCGGATCTTCGTGTTTTTTTTCTTTTGGTTTATGTCTCACACCTCTCTCACAAAGCAAGAATGAATTCACAATGGGAGAGTGAAGGGGGCGGCGGCTAGGGCTAGGGATTAGGTTAGTTTTTGGCTCCTTGTGATA